>JAWNNV010000913.1:0-11464 GCA_035044485.1 Scaptomyza reducta
CAACTTGGCCACCGAATTAACCGTCACATTAGACATAAAGCCCGGTGGTGGTCTAACGGATGCTGCATCACTGCTTAAACCAGGCGGTGAACGTAAAGTGTTTGATAAATTGCCATTGGCCACCGATTTGTCATCGTTGTTGTTATTGCTCTTTGTATTATTGTTGTTATTTTCTTTTTGCTTGTTCGCTTTTGGCTGAGTTTCCTGCAAGGGTTTCTTCTCTTTGGACTTTTTATCCTTCTTATTAGCCTGTTGTGGCTGTGGTTCCGGCTTGATAGCATTGTTTTTATTGTTGTTGCTACCGCTGTTTAAGGTGGTAACAGAGCCTTTTGGACTGGGCAACAAGGGAGCTGGCGCCACTTTCGATTTACGATTATCTAAATCCTTTTGTTTTTTATCTGAAACGGGCTTGGACCAATTTAGGGCGTTACCCTTGGGCTTAGCCATTTGAGGTGCTGCTGGTTTGGAGCTGCTCGGACCCAAGGTGGGAAACTCAAGTGCCGTCAATTTGGGTGCACTCTTCTTAAGCGCCTCCTGGCGTGCCTTAGTTCTGACTCCTCCTTTTGTACCATTTGTAACTTTTGATGTGTGCTCGGATGTGCGACTGAAACATAATCATCGACCAGAGAGCGATATTTGGCCGCCATATTTGTCATGGGCATTTCGGATCCGCTGGGTAGCATATCCTCCTCCAGATTGCGCATCAACTTCTTGCCTTTACCACCACGCAATGCTGGAAAGTCCGTATACGGCGTTGACTTCTTGCCTTCGTTGGCAGCACCAGCAGCTGGTCGATTCGAGACATGCAACAGCATTCCATTAGCTGGTGCATTGGCACGAGCCACAACGCCTCCACCGCCACCAGAAGTAGCTCCCGCATGCGCTGACTTCTTGAAGGATGCCGCTGCAGGCTGCTGGTACTGACCAGTTCTTATATTCGATATGCTAGCCCCGGCAGCACCGCCCAGAGCTGGAAAGTTTTCTTTGGTGCGTGCCAGTCCCGAAGATCCGTTTATATTACGCATTGACGGCGGCGGAGCTCTAACCAACGAGACATTCGGACCCGGCGTAATTCCAGCCAGCATGGGAAACTCCTCCTCATTGCCAGCATCAATTGTCACAGGTTGTCCACGCTGCGCACTACTATTTGGCATCTCATCCAAATACTCATATTGCTCCTCATTGTTGCTGAGTAAGAGAGAATAGGTTTGATTTAACGATTTTCAAAGAGAAAGCCACATCGATAGACATCAAGTTTACTTACCGTGATCTCATGTTAGCCATGCCTTGTTCTCGACGACCACGTGGACCCAACGTAATCTCCAATTGCAATGTCCGCGTCTGTTTCACCTGCTGTTTGTTCAACGTTTTGCCATGGACACTGGCTACATGCGCTTTGTATTCAATCTCATTGCGAAACGCGCCAGTAAACTCCTCGGTGGCACATTTGCCCTCCTCGCACAGATAGTGCTCCTTGCGAAAATGATCAGCCAAGTCCGCATAGACGCTGCAAATAAAATTAATTAGATAAGTTAAGAAAGCTTTATAGACATTAGGATGCTATTTTACTTGTAAAAATCATTGCAGCCATCAGCATCACAAAAGTGACAGAAATAATGATCGCGTCGCAAATGGCGAAAGAGTTCATCGCGATCCACATAACGCTCATTGCAATACTCGCACAGTGGATGACCACGATGCGATGTGTTTTCCGGATCACCTTTGGCATTGTGTCTGACCAGTTCCGCCTGTGTGTAACACCTACGCTCAAATGTGAAGATCTTTAACGTCTCCACGCAGAGGTCACAAAAGTACATCTGATGTTCCCGCAGCACATGAAAACGCATTGCATCAAAGGTGCGATAAGGCGGTGCATCGCAACTATTAAACAAATATTCAGATTTTACTTAATGAGCATATCAAAAATAAACAGTTCAATTGTTCGCTTCAAGCTCACGATACGGTAACTTCTCCAGCGTAAACAAAACCTGTAATATGAGAGGGAAAAAACAACATAATTGGCTTATCTTTCATACAACGTAATTATGATGTGGTGTCATAGAATGATTTCGATTATGTAAAAGAGGGGAGCTGATTTGAAGATTTTTATCATAGATTAAAGCAAACACTGATAACAATATTGAATGGACGAAAATGTCTCTTTTAGAGATTAGAAAAGGCATGATATTTACCTTGGATAGAACATGACGACAAATGGGGCATTCATTCTGCTGGCAGAGAACCCTCATGCGCGTGGAGCATTCATAGCAAACGGGATGATCGCAGTCCCCAATTGAATAAATCTCAAACGTTTTAAAACAAACTACGCACGCGTTATCATCATTGCCCACTTGATTATTGGTGGCCTCGACGTTTTGTTTCGTGATGGATGCACTTGATCTGTTGCCTGTTGGAGGCGCAGCTGTCCGACGATGTGGCCTATATGACGAGCCTCTCGATCTTGAGTTTTGCATGACGAATGTGAGGGTGGGGGGTCGAGGCGAGGAAATTTCTACTTGTTGCCAGGAGAGCAGCTGCAGCAAATATTATTGTTTCTTTGCAGCACTGTATGCTGAGTATTTAAAGCCTGGCAGTACACTTCCTAATTGGACACTGCACTTATGCAAACACTTTGATAATTAAATATGTTTTATCCCAACAAATGACCACTTCTAATTTCACTGAATTTTGTCAGCGTGGAGAATGCTACAACTAGTAATATTCGATTGACTGATAAAAAAATCAATCGATTTATCAATAGTGCGGTCTCACTGTAAGCTAATACCAAAGAATGCAAACTGCAGCAACAATTAAATCATTTCAGTTTAATAACTACGTGTATGGTGGGGGTGTATATTTTTTTAACCAGCATGTTCACATATTCAACGCCGTCTTTGTTTCAGCTTTAACCTCTTAACTTTAATTAAGTGCTTTTAGGTAAAGTCGCAGTATTTTTTAACCAATTTTTAATCAGATGTCTGGCAACACTGGCGCAGCAGAATGTTAGCTGGATCTATAAGGAGCGCAAATACAGCTGTCTCACGTGTATTGGGAAGTCGATTGTCCAGGCCAGTTATAGCAGCGTCAGGAATAGCAGTTCCAACCAGTTATAGACAGATACAACAACAAAGTTTACGGATACACAAAAAAATTTACAAAATATATATTTATATATATATGTAAGTGGTAAATACCTTTTGTATGTATGCATGAAAAGAAAAAAAAGCAAAAAAAATCAAATTAAAATATATTTACATCAGACATTTTGTATTTTTCTGTTTGTTTTTCTTTCTTTTTTCATACTTCTTTTGCCCTTTGCTTGAACTAAAAATGTGAACATACACACATTTACATATGTACATATATAAAAAGGTTGAAACTATACTAAAATTGTTGGGTTTGGGGAACCTTAAAGATGAAAAACAATTGTACAAATTTATATTTTAAAAATTATTAGCGAAGTGTTTTGTGCGAAAAAATACATATTTGTAGTTGATTATTATTATTTTTTTTGTTCTTTCGTTCTTTTTTACTTAATCATAAAGGTATTTTGCGTATTTTCGCTTTGATATATAGTATACCTTTTTTTTGTTTTCTTTTCTTGTTGCTCGTGTGCGTGTGTGTGTAATATATAGAATTTTATGTATATGTATATATATATATGTAGTACTCGGTATTTTGCGTTTTTGCTATAGCTCTTTATTCCGCCTTCTCGTCGTATTGCCCTTCCGTATTTTTCCGTTGGTTCCTTTACTTGCGTCCCAGGGTATCGCGCCATTCGTTGTACTTGTCCATCTCCTCGTGCAGCTGCAGTGCCTCAACGCAGGCATTGAAAAAGGGCGAACCGAAGCAGTCTTGCCTGTTGGTATAAGAACAGTTGCATTAGAAGAATCTCATCTCTAAAGTATCGATATCGGTTTCAGGCTGCGCTCTGTCTCTCGCTCACAAAAAAAGGCGAGTTGGAGGCCAAATTGCAAAAAATGTAATTGTGCCTGTTCAAAAATGGTTTTGGTTTCGTGCATTGTAAAAAATGTCAAAAAATTGCACTGACAAAACATGCCAAAAAACAAAATTAACAATAAATTAATAATAATAATCTCAAACTGAAAACGTACCACAAAACAAAAAAACGGTAAGAGCGCGTTTTTAGTCGCGTCGGAAACGCGCCAAACATCATTGACAGCTGGCACAGTACTTGTTGCTTTCTCTCTCTTTCGTTTTGTTTATGTTATGACTCTCTTAGCTCTGTGCTTTGCTTTGCTTTGCATTTGTGCTCTTTGCAACTGTCTCTCTCCCTGGTCAGTGTCGCATTCTAATTTCATTTATCACAATTTTGGATGCCCTCAAATAGCCAGCGATAGTTTATTATTTTACATACAATATTCATAATTGTGTTCTTTGCTTGTTGTGTTTAATTTTTTTTTTTTTTGTACATTTTTAATGCATAGGTTTTTTGTTGGTATATATTTTAATTAGATTTTTGCGTGTTTTCAATCAATGATTTTTTATTTTGCTTGTGTTTTGCACAAATTGCGTTTTAGACTAAAATATATTTTTATGTACTCCTCCTCGTGGGTATATGTATATAATTTGTTTTCTCTTTTTTTTTGCCAACAAATTTTACGCTAATTACGGTAAATCTTTACAAAATAGCACAAAAATATAATACATTTGCAAAATACTTTCGGTCTTGTCTGTGAGTGTGTGTGTGTGATAATGTATTATCTTGTGATATTTTTTTGCCCTTTTGATGTAAATGTAAATGCTGCTTGGAATACGCAAATTGGTTTCTTTTTGCTTTTCTTTTTTTTGTTTACATACAATATAAAAAATAATAATTGTACATTAAATAAGTATATTAAAACAATGGATCTTTTATTTTACATAGATAACGCAATAATAAACAAGCTAAGAATACTTAGAAATAAATACTTCTTCGGCTTCCGGGGTCAAATTGGCGATACTAAACTGGGAAGAAAATCCCCCAACCAATATATATACGTGTATATACCCCTTCTTGTGTGTGTGTGTGTGTGCTGTCTCACTTCCACGGTTCCCTTGTGTGGTGTGTTCAATTTTCCCCCCTGTGTGTACCTCACTTACAACAAACGCATAACGTTTCAATAAATTAATTAAAAAATAATTCGTTTTTAAAAAAAACACATAGTATAGGTAAAAAAACTGTAAAGCATATACAGTAATAAATAAGTACGAATTAAATTTTGGGCGCTTAATAATTAATTTGTTTTCTTCTGCTTGTAGTAGTTATTCTTGTTGTTGCTGTTTAGATTCATCAGATGTGTGGGTGTGGGTGTTACTGTGTGTGTGTGTGAGAGAGTTTGATTCCACTTTCATGCATTTCTGTGTATGTGTGAGTGGTTTTTGCTGGTGGTGGTGTTCGATGATGTTGGTTGCTGTGGCGCTTATAAAACCAAACACTTAAAGTTATGTACTCGGCGTCATGTTAAACGGTATTGGCGAACCCTTCACAATTTTTACAAAGAGTTTTAAATTTGCTATCTCTTCTGTTGGTGTTATTAGCACTTTAAGGCATTCGCCAAACCATTCGGAATCAAAGCAGTTTTTCCTATAAAAAAGAAACAAAACACACAAAAAATGAAACACAAAAAATCAACACACAAATAAAAACCAAAAACAAAAATATAAAATGGCAAAAAAATAAATTTAAGTACGTTTTATTTAGTATTTGAAAACGATTGGCTTGTGAAAGGGATTGGGTGAGCCATTGATAACTTTGAGATATTGTTGTAGTTGTACAATCTCTTCATCATCGATGAGCAGCACTTTAAGGCATTCTCCAAAGGTTTGATGGGCGAAACAATTAGCCCTGCAGCAAATAGATAAGAATATTATACATATGTGTGTGTATATATACATAGATAAGATAGATAGATAGACGATAAGCTAGATAAAACGTTCTCAGAAATGAAAACAAACCAAATCAACAGCTACAAATGTTTGAATAATGTGTCAGAATATATAGTACAAGAATAGTTCTTTTATGATTTTTTTTTTTTAATAACCATGTCATGGTCGTATTCCAAAAACATGACCATGGTAAAAGTATTGTCTTTTTATTTTTGCGTCTCAATTTTTCGATTGAAACGCCTTGAACTGCTTTTTGGCGGAACCTCGGCTGAGGACGTTGCTTCAGGAAGTGGGGAAATGGTATATAGGGGGGTGGGGTGGAGGGTCTCCTGGTTAGTTGTCATGTTAGTCTTGTGGTGAGTGGTTTTCCTAAAGGGTTCACCTTTTAGTATTTTGTACTTACGTGCATAGTTGATATACACTCGTTTCACGGAATAGCTGATAGCAATCCTCACAGATGCGATCGAGGCGAAAGAACATTGTCTTATTGAAGATGCCCTCGCATGCCAGATCAAAGAAATTGCTGCGTTTCGATAGATTGTGATTGTGTGGCAACGCTGTGAATATGGGTATCAAGACAAGAAACAGCACCACCGAGATCTTTATGTTGCGGGAACACATCTGAAAGAAAGAGGAACAGTAATAAAAACATAGTTAGTTCAATGAAGACTTTGATAAATGGAAAATATACTTTATTTTAAGTAGTTATTACTAGAAGACTGCTAAATGTCAATTAACAAACTTGGGAATAAACTTTCTTTCAAACTCATTTTTTTTTCCCCCTATTTATGGACATTTTATTTCCCACTCACTTTATACAAGCAAAAATATCCAAATGTGTAATCTAACAACAGATTTGATTTTCGCTCAATGTAATTGCTTATGCTGGTATATGTATATAAGTTAACGATTGTTAATTTCATATATAAGAAAATATAACACCACGTCACAGCATTGTATGTTTGGCTGGATGTTATGTAGCTGGCAGATACAACAATGTTGTGTAGCCGCTATAAGTAGATATGCGTAGCTCAGCAGCTCTTATGTCTTAAGCTATTAAACATCGAGGTTCGGTTGAAGTGATGAACACGACACCACGAGCACTTGATCTTAAGTTAAAGAACATTAACGTTCGGTCGAAGTGATAAACATGTCACCACGACCACTTGAACGGGTCGCATAGTCGGCAATCTACATAGTTGTGTGGCCGCTATGATAAGGAAAGGCAAGACTCAGCACTTCATGCGAGGCTTAGCGTTTTCTTCTGTCTTAGGTTTCGTAAGGATCATAATTGTACTCTAGTATTTAGTCTGAAATAGTCATTCAATAAAGTCGGTGTATCGCCGGACGAATAAGAAAACGTATCTTCAGTTAACTCATAACATGCTAGGCGCTCCGTCGGCATAACAAGACGAGTTGCACCACGTCTGGTCATCTCGCAAAACAAACATTAAGGAACATACTTAATAATAAATTAATATGTCCCTTAATAATATAACAAAATAATCCATCATCATACGTTGTCAAGGCGAACGTATGAATAAAGGATCAAATGCATTTCTTAATGCAATAATAAATATTAACGATATTTATTTGATATAATTGAGTTGTACTAATGCATACAACTCAATTGCATTTCTAAATGCAATACCATATCAATAAAAATATTGATAAGCCTTGTAATTTATATATATATATATATATATATATGTATAATATGATAATGTGTATGAGTAGCTAAGTACCGGAAATAGTTTATAAATAGCACAATTTACTGTCTGGCCGAGTTTATTTATAGACGTCACGAGTCACAAGATACAATTAAGTTCTGCCTGTGAAAACCGCTTACTTAACCAGTAGGTAAGTGGATATGGGCCAAGCTGAACCTTGAAACCGCAAAAAGTAAGGGAACAGACCCAGACCCCAGGTCCCAGGCCAAGGCACAACGGGTGGTCGTTGTCGGCACAACAAACACACAAAGAGAGAGAGAGATAGAGATATACAACCTCAAGGCAAAGTGCGAGTACTTGTTAATCGTAGATCGTAAATCGTCTAGTCGCATGGTCTAAAAATAGCGAATGTCTGCAAACTGCAACTGCAAAGTGTGTGCTAAAAATAAATTGTAATGCATTGCGTGTGTTGATCTTGTTGTAGGGTATGTATGCGTGTATGTACTATCTATCTGGCATCATCTGCATTCGGCAAAGGTGTTGTCTCCCATGCGCGTTTCTCATCTGCCGTCAACTATATAACTATAAATAAAAGCAGTCTGCAATTTCAATGTTTTTTGCATTACAAAAATACATATGTACACATCTACATGTATGCAAATGTCTGGCTGTCCGACATGTCTAATTTACGATTCCAAGTACAAAAGTAACAACAAAAGGAGCTCAAAGAGTGAGAGCCGCTAACAAAAATTTTACACATGAGCAAAGACACATACATACATGCATATACATACATACAAACATATGTATGAGTTGTGTTTTTGTCTGCGTAGTCAGACAGGCCCCCAAAATGAATAACAGCAACAACAATAACAATTCAATTAAATATATCGTTTGTGCTGTACATTTGCATATATTTTTTTTTTATCAATTTGCGTGGTTCGCTCGTTTGGCGTCGACATACATTCCAAGCTATTGAATAATTCGATTAAAATTGCAAATTTTTCCATTGCTCTTCTTCTATTTCATGTGACAATTGCAAAGAGCGGCGAGTGGCAAATTTTCGTGTTTATTTGCATTTATGTATGTGTGTGTGTGAAAATGAATGAAAATTCATAGCAGACACAGCGTCGCTATTTCAAACAACAGCAACGACAACAAACAAACAAATTGGTTGAAATAGTTTTTTTTATTTCGATTTTTGGTCTTTGAGTATTTTTCTTAGCACCTCCCGCATCGCTTCGTGCCAAGTACTCAATGTGTTTGTATTTTTGTATGTGTATGTGTTTGTTTATGCTTATTTCAATTGATTTTTTATTGGCTTGTTGATGCTTTCAATTAAGTTGAGCGCATTTTTGTTATCGTCGTGTTTTTGATTTGTGGCCAATTTGCTTGTAGAATAAGTAAGAAAAATGTTCATCAATCAGTTGGCCAAATATCAAATACAGCTTTTTTGTTTAGTATATGTTTTTTTGGGGGGTATAATTAGCAGCTGTCGTGCAACACGTGAGTGCCATTAAATACGAACTAAAATGCAAATGCATAAATAATCAACGTAACACCGTTGCGTTGGAAAAAAGTGTAGGCTTTTAAGTAGATGGCGCCACTGGAAACAGCTGAATAGCTTTATACCTACGTACATATGTCAGTATGTACATATGATATGGGGCGTTTACGTTACAGGAGGAGTTAACAGCAGCTGCTGCTGTCTCGCATTACCCACACGACGACCTCTGCGCAGCGGTGACCGCTGCTTTACGCTAATTGGATTCGAATTGCACGATTTATTGCCATCGAGCGTGAGTTCGAGAACGAGTTCGAATGTGCGTGTGCGTGTGTGTGTGTGTGCATACATTTATTTTTAATACGTTTGCCGGCCGCATAATAATTGCATAATCGATATGTTAAGAGTATAAAATAACCGCAGCGTAGGCTTGGCTTAGCAACTGTTGAGCTTTAACAGTAGCTGTAAATGTGTCCACTCTTCTACTTTAGCTGATGGCGTCATCATTGACCACCCCAACATATGCATAAGGAGCCAACGGCCGCATGCCCATTATGATATGTATCGATCGATCGATTGATCGATCATCGTCTTTGTCATGTTGAGAGCATGTGTAGGCAATTTGCTTGCATTGTGCTTTGATTAGCTGCCAATTGATTTTATTTGTCGGCTGGCCGCTTTGTATCAATTTGAATAACTGTCTGTCACTCATACAAGCAGGCGCATTATAAGTCGAACGAGTGTGCTCTCAAAAGTACTCTGCAATCAGAATATCGATAAAAACTTATTAAACCCATCACGAACAGGGTATTGAGGCGTCAACGGCATAGCAACATATACATATTTTGTGGTTTATGACTGAATCGTTCTCGCGACGACTCGCGCATGCCACCAATTCGCCGTAATTCATGTCCACGTCGATTTGCCTGATTGTAAACTATTCAACTTTGATTCTAATTAGTTTTTGTTGGTGTGCGTGTGTGCAGAAGCTGCCTGCTGCCAGGCGAATGAAGTCATGAGCCAAAAATATAATGAAAGCAATTATAATGAATTTTTGTGCGCAAGAGTTTCAAATAATTTCGCACCCAGCAAGCCGAATGTACCGGACCGCCAATAACTGATTTATGTATATTTTTAAACTAAAAGTCCAGGAATGCTTCATCAGGGCGCCTAAAATTGGCTTGGAATGTTATCTGGCTTTTTTGCTGCGAATTGGCTAATGAGTGACAATGAAATGCCTGCAAAACTGCAACCGAGCTAACAATCGCGAACGTACGTACGTACATATAAAAATTGCACAAATACATATTTAGTATAAACAACTTAACGCTTGGCTACGCAACCATGGCAAATACTGCAAAAGTCAACATGCCATTCACAGTGCATGCTGTTACTGTTAGAGGTGCTGTTAAGAGGTGCTTTGAAAATGTTAAACTTGCATAAAGCAAAATAAATGAATAATATAAATATTTTATATTCGGTTTCGGAGTAAAAAGGGACTTAATAAAATGTTTAAGCTTTTAATTTAAAATGGCAATTAACATAAATCTCTGAGCCGTCTACTACGCCTGGATGCGGCCATAACTTGAGTGAGCTAACAATGCAGCAACTGTTAAAGCAGCCCACTTGAGGTAGTTAAAGCAGTTAACGAGACTGCATGGTATCATGGCCACACACAAACAACAACAAAAACATCAACATAACAACGAAATGGCGAGACTGCTTGGTACCAAATAAACGAGCACAGCGAATGTAAGCTGTGTTGTTGTTTGTTGTTGTTGGTAGCCGTTGCGCCTGCGTTAAACGGTGCTGTTAATTTACTAGACATGCGGCATTTTGCATTTGGGTTGCAACGGCTACAAATGAAACTGGACTCTACCCTCTTTGCTATTTTAATATGCAATTTAATATGCATTAAATTCTCTTTGGCATCAAATTAATAGCGCTGCTGCGGCAACAAGCAGCAAGAAAGCAGAGACTCATTTGCAAAATGGCGGCAGGTGGTGTCGGCGTCTGTTTGTGAATGTTCTTCAGAGCTGTGTTCAGAGCTGTTCGCTTTTAACAGAACAGCGCGGCAATAGGATGAGCATACATATGTATATGTTAACTATAGTTTATATGTGTGTTGACTATCGCCTGCTTTTTTGATGAGGGTTTCTATGGCTTCCAGCTGCGCTGCCGCTGTGTTGTTGTTGTTGTTGTTCATAAAATTGCATAGCGCGAGTCAATTGCTGTTGTTGTTGTTTGTCTGATCTCTGGATAGATCGTATGTGTTTGTGTGTGTGTGGCTCGTGCGGCAATTAGTATTATTAAGATTAATAGTTGCAGGTTTCGTAATCGATCGTAAATATCGGGCAATTGCATGAGTTTTATTTTCACAGTTTTTTTTCTTTCAACTTTC
>JAWNNV010000914.1:0-179628 GCA_035044485.1 Scaptomyza reducta
TTCATGTATGTGTGTGTGTGTGTTTGTAAATGTTTTAAGGTTAATATCACTAAAGCAGCGCTCTTAAAAAAAAACAAAAACAAATTTGTTAACTAAACAGATTGCATAGTGTTTATTATTATTATATGTGTATCGTGTTGTTTTTATTCACTTATTACAGTTAGCGTATGTGTGTGTGTGTGTTTTTATCTTTGCTTACATTGATGGTGTTGTTTATGTTGTTCTTTGTTTTTATTGTTGTCATATGAAAAACATCGATATATAAACTATTTTAGTAATTTTTTATAACAACTATCTGATTGATTTTTTGTGAGGGGTGAGTGAATTTTTGTGGTTATTGTTGGCCAATTAAAAATGTGTTTTTTATTATTGGTATTTAATTGTAACAACTATTTAACACTTGATATATGCATGCTATATATCCATATCCAGTTGCATTTGATATCCATTTTAATATGTACGTATATATATGTATTGGAAATTTATTTTAAAGTTAAACAAAATATTTAGCTATTATTTAGAGATGTTTGTTCCTTAAATTTGATTTGATGGAAACTGAATAATATCTTTATCTAGAAGAAGTTTTTTTTATACTTTAGTACATATTCAATTGAGATGTATTTATGGTAATTTACAAAAATGTTAAGGCGATAGCAAACAAATAATTTTAATAGCGTTCTTAACGTGTTAAATTCGTGTTAACAATTTTAGGTTTAATGCTGAATGATTTTGTTTTTAACTTGTTTAACATATGAAGGCCAATAACCAAAGGATGCATTGGTGTCCTAGGAATAGGACAGAAAACAGAAACAAACAAAAATACAAATTCAACTTGAATTGAATATACAATTTGAATGCCATGGGTCAAAATAATTAAATTTTTTAACGTTAGCATTCAACTGGGACAGATAAACTACACACTGACGATAGCCAGAAGATCAACAGATTGTGATCTAGCTGGCCAGGTTTTACATAATGTTTTTGTTTGGGGGTGTACTTGCTGGTTTTGTGTTTCAGTCGTAAAGGTTAATTAGATTTAAACAAGTTTTCGTATATAATGTAGAGTTATTAAATTGTAGATTTGTTTCAGTATTATTTTTGTTTTGTTTTGTTTTTTTTTTTGTTTTTGTTATGCATGTAGATAAACGATAAGAGCTTAAACGTGTACATTGTTTAACAAACAGACTTCTGCTTCACTTGTGTGACCTAAACTAGAGACGTATGTATATGTATATATATATATATGTATGTATATGGTAAGTAAGTAAGATTCTATACAGTAGCTGCACTATTATGCCACCACTATATAGCTTTGCCTACTTCGAATGCTGCTTTTGCGCAGGACTCTTTTTAATTTTTATCACCGAACGCAGCGCGGCAATAGCCACTCACATTTTGTGCAAGCCACTCTGCAGATTTTCATTTGACCACGAGCTTTGTGGTTGTTGCTGTGGTTGCTGCTGTGACGTTGATGTTGGCGGTGGCGTTGACGATGATGCACAGGGCTTTGGTGGCGTCGGCTGAGTCGGCTGCAGGTCGAAGCGTGCATAGAATAGCAAATAGGGTGTAATGGTTATTTTGCGCGTGGGAGACAGCAACTCCTCAAAATCGCGCTGTGACATTGCCTTGATTTTATCATCATCGCACATATACCAAGTGGGTTCGTTGCTATTGTGCGCATAGTTTGCCTTGACGCCACCGCGTCCCGTACTTCCATAGCCTGTGGGATATGGTGCTAAATTGCTGAGCGAGCTGCCGTAGCTGAGATTGATGTTGCTGCCATTTTGTAGCGACTCCTCGCTAAAATCACTGCTGCTGGCACTGTTGCTGCCGGCGACGCTGGTCTGTTGGCTGCAACACAAGCGCATAGCACAACAATTTTCGCCATGGCATGTGGTATTTATGCTTAATTTGGCAAAGCCATTTGCAATGGACTGGGCGGTGAAGCCATTCAGTTGTTTGACATTTTTGCTCATGTCACCGCTGCTCGACGCTTTGCTGCGACCAAATTTGATCTTTTTAATCAGACTGGTGCCCGAGGAGGCCAATGCTGAGGCAGCCGCTGAGACGGGTGTGCTAGCAATGCTAATGCTGCCGCCATTGTTGCTGGGCGCTGCATTCTCATTGCCAGTCTGTGATGTCGCCTGTGACTGCTGCCCGCTTGTTGCGGTGTGGTGGCGACGATCCTTTGGACAGTTGACATAATCACTGGCCAAATCCAGTATGCAGGTGTATGCTATATAGTGGCCCACTGTCAGTGTTGCGCCCACGTGTGTTATTACGCTGTACAGCTTGTAAACGTGTAGTTTGTTGGCATCGCTTAGCTCACAGCACTTGGCACAGAAGCACGGCAATGTAAATGTTGTGGGCACATATGTGCTGACCTTTTCCATGCCACCGGAAAAACGATTCAACTGGATAACCAGCAGACGTGGTAGCACTTCGTATGATATCGAGCGTATGGCTTCAGTGTAGCCAGTACACTGGTTGCAGCTGTACTTGTTATCGCCTCGAAAGTATTCATGGGTTATGCACGAGTTCTATAAAGAAAAAGGATTCAATTAAATATTAGTCAAAACTTAACTTTTTTGTTTAAGCTTAAGGTCCACATATCTGTTTGGTACACGAGTTGATTTGAACAGATATTGAATCTTATCTTACCTGTATAAAAGCACTGGGTTTTTCCTGCAACTCGGCAGTATCGTAGCCGGAAATCGGCACAGGTACTGAGATATCAAGCATACCCTGCTTCTGACGTGTAATTGTCTCACAGCTCAAACATTTGGTGGTCAGCACCACAATGCCCTCGAAGTCATTGTTGAAAAAGTTTAGATTCAGCTCACGAATGCGCTCCTCGAGACGCATCTTATCCTTGAGCTGTATAGCTGTACTCGTGTCATCATCACTAGAATATTTAGCTGGCGCAGGTGCGGTCGATGACACTGGGGGCGTTGATGTGGTGGCTGTGCCGGCTGTTGCGCTGGCGCCGCTGAGATCGACTGTATTCAAATAAAAAAGACTTCCACTAGCTGTTGTTGGACTATTATCCTTAAGCGGTGACTGCAAACGTGTCACCTTCGAAGATTTAACTTCATCTTTTCTTTTTGATTTGCGTGAGAAAAAGGATGTTTTTGTCGTAGTGGTGTTTTGTGTTTGACTAGGTGCTACCGATCCGTTGCCAGATGATCCCAACATTGCGTGATTTCCACCCGCATCGGAACGTTCCAGCGCATCGACTGTGTCTGTATCATCAGGATTGCCAATGTATCTAAATTGGAGAGAGAGAGTATTTTCGGTTTTTGAACACTAAAGCATGATTTTAAATAATAACTTACCCATTCGCAATTGTTTCGGGATAGTCGCAAATGGCCTTCAGGAGCGATTGGTTTGTTTCCCGTATACAATTGAGAAGACACATGAGAAACTCGTGCGCATCCTGCTGCTGGTTGCCTTCGAATGTGGCATTCACATCCTGTATAGCATGCAGCAGTGCATCCGCATGGTACGGCTCACTCGAATCGGCCATCTCGTTGCCATGCAGACTATTGTACAATCCATGCAGCATCTCACTGACCGATTGATGGGTTGATTTTTTGTTGCTGCTGCTGTTGTTGTTGCTGCCATTTATGGTGCTGACGACTCCGGAGCTGTTGTATGAGTCTGTGGTGGCCAAATCCTTGCTGCTCCAACTTCGCGCATGCTCCAATTGAGCAGTGCCGCTCATATTGCGTCCCAGCGATGCAGACTTGGCATTATGCTGACGCATAATCATCTGCTGCACCACATGCAAATCGTGGATTAGATGATGCAGGTTATGCAAGAAATGCGGTGCGAAACGTAGCGTATACACGACCGAATTCAAATAGCATGTGTTACCAATGTTACACAGCGTGCCCATTGCTGGCACATGATTCAGTGCAGCCACACCACCAGCACCGCTACTGCCATTAATACCGGTGCCAGTGCCAGTGGTTGCGCCACTTGAACTGCTGCTGCCACTGACACCAGGCACATAATACTGATGGGTAACCGTCAGTTCTGGTGTATCGATATCACTGGCACCAGCGCCATTGCTTGGGCGCAACCCGTTGCCACCAGTGGCATAGCCATTGGCAACACGGCGCTGTTCCTCGTTGGACGTTTGGTAGCGTCGATCGTATAACGACATATTGCCGTTACTGCGATTACGTTTACGAATTATACGTGCAATCGGTTTTTCCGAATCAAGCTCAAATTGAGCAGCTGCTATCGCTGCCGCTGTGTCTAATGAGATATCTGTATCGAGCTCCTGCCGGTTTCGACGTTTGCAATTTCTAAAGCCGATGACGCCTCGTCTCTTTCGTCCTGGTGGCTTTACCTCTGGCTCCTCCTCAATGCGATTCCAGAGCTCGTTGAAATGATCTGTCAAAAACCAAATATATTTTTAGCTAGCTGATAGCTTAGTTTATATACAGTACTAACCTTGTTTTAAATGCTTGTTATTATCCTCCTCTGGGGGCGTAGGCGATGCCGGTCGAGGCAATCTTATTGGTATCTCCGGCAAAGAGATTACTTCAGTAGGAGCTACTTGCCGTGAGCGTAAACTGGCGCAACGTGAAAATTCGGCCACATAAATGCGACGCTGTCGCTTGCGCTTGGGCACTAGAACCTTATCTACCACGAGCACTGACGGTTGCACGATAGGATACGCAAATTCGTTGATTACTGGATATACGGTAAAACGCAAGGGTGCCGACAGCTCCTCGTCCTCAGATGATGAGAAGTTTGCGGAAGCTTTGTGTGTTTGGCTTAAAGTTTTTTGCTTTGGAGAAATATGAATTTGTTGCGTTTTGTTTAGATTTAGGTTTCGACGATTTCTTTTAGTGCTGCTGCTGGTGGTGCTTGTCGGAAGACTGGCTTGTTCCTCTTTCAGCTCTTTTATGTCATATTCTTGCATCTTTCATGATCCTAGAAAAATGATTTACACAATTAGTTAATAAGTGATTTTATTTTACGGCTTGTTGTAATTTTAAATTATCAGCAAACGATATCTTTTTTTTTCACAATAATTATTTTTTTTACAATTTTTTTTTAGGCAACGTGACTGACTGAAAGGGGGGAAAAAAAAATGTTTATGTGTGAAGTGATAACGGTAAGTTTGTGGGTCAAAATGTCGCTGCATCTAAATCATCTCAGCTCACATGCATTTTTCTTAGACGTTAGAAAATACATGCGCCAATATTTTTGAATGTATGAACAAACATTTTATGACCGAGTGGTTCGTGAGAAAAAGTTCTACAAAAAAACAAAACAGTTGACTGATAAGCTGATAAGAGAATTGTGTAATACTCGACCGGCATGTGCTTATGATTCATTTAAACAATATACTACCGACGGGGACTTTCAAAAATCTGAGAAATGCCCGTGGTTTAAAAACCTTTACTATTTTAATCCAATTGCTTAGTATTGAAGTCACAATTGTGAGTCAACAACAACTTTCGATTGGTCACATGTTTTTTTTTTCGGTCACTCTGGTAAAATTACAGTGCTCAGCGGTAGTATTAATACTTGCTCCCATTATTCCAGTATTTATTTAAGGCACAAGCACGACTCATTATGTAAAAGTCAAAATCAGGGCCGGCTGTTAACGATAGCAATAGCGGGCGACAGGTGGAAAGCAGAGGTGAAGCTTGGCTTTGGTGAGGTAGGCCAGGGCCATTAGCTGACACGAGAGCATAGAAATCAGCAGAAAAAAAAAACACAAATGAAAAAAACAAAAGAGTGAATGGGTACATGAACGTACACATTAACTTCTGTATATTGATATTGTTATTGATTTTGTTTGCTGGAATGAAGGTCACATGTCGCAAAGCAAGCTGTAAATACGAAATGACGGAATAAGCGCATGATAAATGTTAAGGTTACACTTTTACACGTAGAGGAGCGTTAACAGTAAAACGTCAAGAAGAACAACAAACACAAATGCAAAGTACAATAATATAAAATGCAAATCTTTTAAAATGTTTTTTTTTTTTTGTTGGATGCTGTGACATTTATTTGTGTGTATGTAGATTTTGCGTGTGTGTGCGAATATACAAAGCAAACTCACATATTTCGGGAACAACATTTGTGGGCAGTTGCTATGTTCTGTGTAGCTACTGCTGCTTTAATAGAAAAATAAACAATTTCAATTGCCGCTGGCATTTGTCGAAGAAATTTCACTTCCAACGTAACGTAGCGCAAGACGTTGGACGCACACATACACATACATTAACGCACTCGCTGAGCACCACTCGAATTTTCACTTTTTCACTGCGGCGGTTTGACGTTTCTTGCCTAACGTTTTTTGCAGCTGCTTAATGTGATTGTTTATCTGCTGCACGTCAAGGCATGGCAGCTTTGCTGCACTTACAAAATTAAAGTTAATTTAATTCGAGTTTCAAGTGTTTTTAGGCACGGAACTTCTGTAAACTTATGCGCCGTAAGCATACGGTCGCTCGCGATGTCAGTTGTACACTCGCTAGAGTTAACAACAAACGATAGTACTATCGATAGATTTATATCTATCTATATAATTGATTTCAATCATTAGTTTTGTATTCTCATTGAAATTTGCAGCACAAAAATACAGTCAAAATTTGGAAAGTCGGACCTGCGTTTCCAGATATGAATTTGCTGGTCAACTGTGTTAGTTTTTAAATAACATTGACCGAAGACAAACACAGGGTATGCCGCGTTTCGGCCTTAAAGTATCGATCACTCATCGATATTTATATTCGATTTATTTCACAGTAATTACTCCACATTTAACAGAATTACAGATCTGCAACATTATGCTCCGCACATAAAAGCACCGTATATGAGGCTATGGCCACACCGTTTGTGTCTTCTTCTTTCTCTCCGGCAGAAATCACGATGTCGACTGGAGTAAGTAAAAAAATTCGCCACTTTAATTCGCAAATTATTGTGCAATCCTGCATTTTTAATTAACAAATTATATCTTAACGCGTACCCTATAATTTTGAGAAAACCCTTATAATAATATATTACCTGTACAATGCTTAATTGCAGACGCTTTACACTTATCCCGAAAACTTCCGCGCGTACAAGGCCCTCATCGCGGCCCAGTACTCTGGCGCAAAGGTGAAAGTTGCCGATAACTTTACGTTTGGCGAGTCCAACAAATCGGAGGCATTCCTAAAGAAGTTCCCAGGCGGCAAGGTAAGAATATTTATGCAAAAAATAATTCAAATATATGTAGCGTTGCTTATCGGTTTTGGGTGTGCGGCAAAAAAAAGCTTTAAGCCGGCAAATGCAACGTCATCAGCAAAAAATGTCGTCGTTGCCAAAATTTTGCAAATTTAAGTGGAGCTTTAAAAACGTTCGTTTCTAACGAAATTGTTTTGTATTTTATAGTTAGCAAGTCAACTCGATCAATTTCATCAGATCGTCTAAAGCGTGATAAATTTAATGTGTTCTTCGTTTGCATTTTCTTAGGTGCCAGCTTATGAGACCGCTGATGGCAAATACCTGAGCGAATCGAATGCTATCGCCTACTTTTTGGCCAACGAGCAGCTGCGTGGTGGCAAATGCCCATTTGTTCAGGCTCAAGTACAGCAATGGATCTCGTTCGCTGATAACGAAATCACACCTGCATCCTGCGCTTGGGTGTTCCCACTGCTCGGCATTATGCCGCAGCAGAAGAGCTCGACAGCTAAACAGGACGCTGAGGTTGTGCTGCAGCAGCTAAACAAGAAGCTGTTGGATGCCACCTACCTCGCCGGTGAACGCATCACTCTGGCCGACATTGTTGTTTTCTGCTCCCTGCTCCATTTGTATGAGCACGTTCTGGAGCCAAGCGTACGCAGTGCGTACGGCAACTTGAACCGTTGGTTCGTCACCATCTTGAACCAGCCACAAGTGAAAGCTGTTGTCAAGGACTTCAAGCTGTGCGAGAAGGCGCTCGCCTTTGACCCCAAGAAGTATGCCGAGTTTGTGGCTAAGACCGGCACTGGCAAGCCTCAGCAGGCCGCCAAGCCCAAGGAAGAGAAGAAGCCCAAGAAGGAAGCACCCAAGAAGGCTGAGGCCGAAACTGAGGAACTTGATGCTGCCGATGAGGCTTTGGCTTTGGAGCCCAAGTCCAAGGACCCTTTTGATGCCATGCCCAAGGGCACCTTCAATTTCGACGACTTCAAGCGTGTCTACTCCAACGAGGAAGAGGCCAAGTCCATTCCTTATTTCTTTGAGAAGTTCGATGCCGAGAACTATTCCATCTGGTTCGGCGAATACAAATACGGCAGCGAACTGACCAAGACTTTCATGTCCTGCAATCTCATCGGTGGCATGTTCCAGCGTCTCGATAAGATGCGCAAACAGGCATTTGCCTCTGTCTGCCTTTTCGGCGAGGACAACAACAGCAGCATCTCCGGTGTGTGGGTGTGGCGCGGACAGGATCTGGCTTTCACTCTCTCCCCCGACTGGCAGATCGATTACGAAGTCTACGACTGGAAGAAACTAGATGCCAAGAGCGAGGAGACCAAGAAACTCGTTACTCAGTACTTCTCCTGGGTTGGCACCGATAAGGATGGCCGCAAATTCAAAGAGGGCAAGATTTTCAAATAGATAGAAAATGCAGAAGCAACACACAATTTTCTGAGATTCAAAATGCAGCAAATTGCAGCACGATGCCTATTTCTAAGTACCAACCAACTGATACATATTTAAGTGATCCGAGACGGGAGACGTCGTGCTGTGAACATTTTTTTAAATACAATACATATGTCCTGGTTTTGCTCAGCAACACCAACAAATTTTTGGTATTTTCATGTATTTGCCTTCTGCATTTTTGTAACTTAAAAACGATTGTTTTTGTAATTGCGTTTAAAACACACACACATACAGCCAGGAAATAACTTATACGAAATTAAATAATAAAAAATATGCGTTTTCTACTACATTATACACAAAAAATTCGAGTTTATTTTCAGTTATGAATTTCATTCATTTGGGCAATCTTTTTATTGGCTTCATTTGAATTCCATTATTATAATCTAAAGAATTTTAAAAAAAATTTTCAACTAAGCGGCTTTCAACTTAATTTGAGTTTGAAGCTCTACGAGAATATCAACAAGGAAATGCTAACTGAATCTGAATCTGAGTCTGACCATCGATGTTACACTATCGGAAGAGAGCCAGGAACGTGACTACTTCTTCTTACTGACCACAACAGGTCCAACGTTGTCGCCCGTCAGCTTATTGTGCTCACCATGGCTGCCATCGCAATAGGGCCACTAAAAGAGAAGTTATCAGTGAGAGCAGTTCAATAAATCGTTTATGATACACTAACATTCTTAGTCTTCCAGCAGCGACAGAAGGCGGCCTTCTCCGCAATATCCTCCACATCAATCATGTCAACAACTTTCGCCTCGTGTTTGCGTACATGATTGTTGCAGCGACCATTTTTGGAGCTACTGCATCTGCCCTGAGCAGCGGGACAGAATGCCAAGTAGGCGGTATACCCCAAGCCGGCAACAACAGCAGTGGGTGGAATGAGCGCCAACCAATCCGTGACTGTAATGTAATGGAAAAACAAATTAGGTTCAGCAATATATTTATATTTAAGAATAATTTCACTTAATATCAACGTGCCCGTGCAAAACCGGTATATATCTAGTCAAGGTATATTTTAAGAAGATCGGTCTGCATTGGAAATGAACTGTAAGCAGCACAAGGTCGGGCAGACATAATAAAATAAAATGCATAACTTTTGCTTATCAAATTGGCTTTTTGTTTATCTCAATACCAGATAAAACTGTTCAAAGCTTTTCAATTAAATGAACTCCGCTGTTTTACACAAACAACATTTTTTTTAACAATGGCGCGAGTTTGACACAAATGTTGCATAATAAGTTAGCTTAGGTGAGCGAACTGGGAATGCGACTGGAAACAGAGCACAAATCAAGTTTAAGTAACATTAAAAAAACTCGTCACACTAGCAGTTTACAGTTATAGAGTTTAGTTAACGCATCTTGTCTACGTCATTGTAAATTATTCAAGTCCTAAAGTTTATTTGGGGCGCCCTTAAGTTCAATTCGTTGTTCGTTGAGCACACATAATGACTTACATGATAATTTAAGCCAGCCTCCAAAAGTGTCAGGTACCGGCAAGCTGGACAAGTAGTTTGGCAAGCTTGATTTTACTAAGTGCGATATTGGCTCCATTCTAAGTGTTTTATTTGATTTTACAAAAATGCAGTACACAAAACGTCTGTAAACTGGTTGTTGTTTTTATTGTTGTCGTTGCTAAATAGTGTGACCAAGGCTTGCTTACAGAATAATACTAAAAGTGTCGGTCAAGTCAATTTTATTGCTGAAATACAACATATATTTGCTAAAAATTTTGCAAAATGGAAGCTCTGTGCTAATATTGTTTATCTGTTCTTCCAATTGGATTTGATTGACAAGTATCTGAATTTTGCTGAAATTTAACAAAAACACATAATCCGACCACTAACGGCGGGCTAGAAATTATTGTAACGATGAATATGTAACGAGTACTTCACAGTTGCTCATCACTAGCAGTGAATACAAATACGGTGGTAAAATAATTGTTTGCGGCAAATAAAAATAAAGCAAATTTAATCAAATGAGCCGCATTCCTCTTGATTCGTGGTCGAAACGCGAACAACTATGCCTTGCCTCAGCAGTTTCGTGCAGTGGCGATCAAAACTGGATTACAGTAAGCCGCACTCTGAAGTCCGTGTGCGGCAACAACGGCAACACTCGACCGGCTGATTGGTACTCGCAAAAGAACTGTGCGGTGCAATATGGACACCTACTGGAAACAGTAGAAACCACCAAACGTAAGAAGCGCACAAATGAAAATAGTAGCTTGTCCTCGCCAGCAACTGTGACCGTTGAGACGCCGACAGAGTTGCTGCTGCGCCGTCTGACAGAGGAGCGACTACTGGAAATAAAGACTCAGATGCGTCGCGATCAAGAACTATATTGCAAGATGCAGCGCGAAATAGAGGCACTGCAATCGGATGAGACGGACGAGGAGCAACTGCAAAAAATGTGGCAGGAAATCGAAAAGGAGCAGGAAACAAAACGCATTGACGAAATGAAACTGGAGAATCGAATGCGAGAGCGTGAGCAGTGCAGGAAAAATGTTGCCGGCAACTGGCGCAACAACAGTTTTAGTGGAACTGAAAGACGCTCAAACATGACAGCAGACACAACATCCGTCGATATGGATGTAGAAGATATATCAGGTATGATTTGTTTTTACTTGGATAAATAAACTTTATAATAACAACATAAAACCTATTTTCAGCCATCGTACCTAGCGTTCCCAGTGCCAAACAGCCAGCGAGTCCGGCGCCATTGCTAACATCGCTGCTAATAACACCAGGCGCAAGTGTATGCGGCAACAGCAGTACTGCTAACACCTTGTCGACAACTGTAGCTCCTGGAACTGCAACTCCTGGCACTGGATCAGGAAGCGTTGCCCGAGTAACAGCGCCAACGATAACAACACTGTTGACTAGCGGCGCTGGTGCAATACCAAATCAACCGGCGATCATTATCAAAAATCCAACTGATCCTGGTTTTATGACGCGTCCCATTTCTGGACCACCTGTTGCTGAGGTAGCCGTAACCAAAAGCACTCCCTCACAAGCAGCACCAACCTTGTCCATGCTTCTAGAGAAGAACAAATCGTTGGCTGCAGCCAAAGCAAATGAATCAGCAGCTAAATCTACAGATTCAGAAGCTACTTCCAGTCAAAAAGAGCCTGCTGCAGCTGCTAAGCAGGAATCAGCAGATACTGCTGCTGCTGCTGGGGATGCCGTGGACGAATGGGAAGTCGAAGAGCAGCAACTGCTCGAAGTATTCAAAGCCGTCGATGACATAATGGATGAAATGGATATTGATATGGAAGGTGTCATCGATGAGGACATACTCAAGGATGTCGATAACGCTGTTTTACCAGTAGCGACTGATGCGCCAGCCAAATCCGAGGACTTTGAGGACAAACTGGACGCACTGAAGCGCGAAGACAGCGTTACCGATTGTAAATCCCCAACGCAGCCAAAAGCTGTCGAAGTGGTTATTGGATCCAGTGATGATTCCAATGACAACATACCCCTTGCAGCGGTTGCCTCGCAGGAGAGCAAAGATCGCAATCAGCAGTCAGCTGATGATGAAACTGTTGCCGAGAAGCTCAGCGAGATCATTACAGTTGCCAGCAGTTCCAGTGAGGAGAATAACGGGGAAGCGCCCGCAGTTGAAGCTGTTAAAACGGTAGCAAAAAAAGATTCTGTTGCAGAAGCAACCACGCCCGAGACCACCAGGGAAACCGAAGAGAACACGCAAACGCAAGCTGAAGATGTCAAGGCTGAAAAATCCGAGGACAATACCGAAGGTGAGATCCACTCAATTAAAACGTTTTACAACCGTTTGTATCCCTCTTTATTCTTTCTTTTAGCACCCAAAGATGACACAAGCAAGACACATACTTCAGAGACGGCAGAAAAAACAGCAGTTGATGTAAATACAGACATTAAAGCTCCTCCGCCGACAGCAGCCAGCTCAGTGCATGATACCGATGAGGAATCCTCAACGCTGACAGACAACAGTAGCAAACCGGATGAACCGACAACACGCAGCACGAAATCCAAGCAACAAGCTGAGCAAAAGATTGAACCAGAGCCGCGACACACACCACCCAGTGGATCGGGAATAACTGCACCTGCACCAGCTCCGGTTCCGGCGCGTGCGCCAGTATTACGCAAGCTGCCGCATCGCGATCGCTCCGAGAGTCCAATGGTGGATGATGATACGACGACGACTAGCGATCATTCGACTGCGAGATCAAGTACACGACGCCGCTGCTCCTCCACCCCGCTAATCGATAGCATACCCAATTCACCAGCATCCAGTGAGCACACGGATGACCGAAGGGAGACGCGTGGTGCCTCTAAAAAACTCTTCTTAAACATTTATGCAACATTGCTGGAGAGCAAACATGCATCGTACTTTCGACGCGCTTTTCACGACGAGCATTCACACAAGTCAGCCGAAATGTGCCTGCGACCTATGGATCTACCCACCATCAAACGCAACATCGAATCGGGCCATCTGCGCAGCATAAGTGAACTGCAACGCGATGTGCTGCTCATGTGTCAGAATGTGTTGCTCATCTATAAGCCACAAGCCACACAGCACAAAACGGCACGGCTCTTCATGCAGGAGTGTCGAGGAATCAAGGAATTTGCAGCTTTTACACTTACGGATAATGTTGCGACCACCAGTGTCCCACACAAAGTGGAGAAGGAACGAATTCCAGTTGGCAACAAAGCGCGCAGTGGTTCGCGCAAGAGTCAAAGGCATCATTAGACATTAACTAAACCGTAAATTAAAGGATAATCACCTTCATTATATAAATTATCACTGGTTCCTTTCCCAGGCTATACCTTCAAGTCATGACATATACTTCGCTCCATTTACTTTGAACCGAAAATCCTACCTTGCTGTTTGCAATAAAAAGTCAAATTGCAAATCCTTAACGGAAATCTCTCACAAGAACAATTTTCAAGTGTCACAAATACATTAAATCGCAAGACATAAAACAAACTTTTTAAATTGATAAGCAAAACTTTCGATAACTTAGAAATACAACATTTTCCAGGACCTTTGGAATTCTTCTAAGAAATCATCAAATTCAATAAGAATCATTAAGAGCATATTTTCACAGCACTTTAATAGAAAATTAAATTTTGCAAACGTCTTGTTCGCGATGAGAGACAAACAGCTCGTCGATTCGGACAGTAGAACTTTCGCAGGCAACGCGAGAGACGCAAATCACATTGACAAAGACGCGCCGCACAAGAATCGGGACCGCCCCACTCACCATGATCGATGGCACAGAGTGGCTTACCACGATAGCATTTCCATACGTACGGCACAAAATACTCGAGATAGGAGATGCAATTGCTCTGGCCATAGCACTTGTCGTGCAGTCGGCAACAGCGATCGATGCCATCGTTGGGCACTCCATGTCCACCAAAGCCACAATAACAACCATAGCCCTTGTAGATAAGTGGATCACAATTGGTGGAACATTTGATCATCGAATACAGCTTGGCCACATCCCGTTTGCCACGATCTTTGACTGGATCGGTGTCATTGTTGAGAGACCACTTCATGGAGTAGCCGAAGGGATCGTTGGCTCGGGCTATATACACATTCTGAGCGTTCATAAGGTCCTCCTGCTGTGCCTCAACGTGATTGTATGTTATCACATGTATGTCTTGAATGCGTCCATTCAGATGCTGGCTCTTTAAATCCAATATGATTTGATCGCGTGGATAATCCGGTACGCGCCAATCGGGCTCGTTTTTATCCGTTGTATCCCTGTAAGGATAGATAAATTATAGTTGCATGTCTTGAAAGGAATTCTCATCTACTTACTTGTGTGACTGTTCCACTTGGGGTGCCGGTGGTTTCACCTCGCCCTTCCAGCCCTGCAAACCAAGTTCCTGCCACTCGGATGAGCTTGACTTAACGTGGGTTTTGGTATCCAACGGAGGCGTTTGTAAAACATCTACAAACATATTTGGTTTCTTAGTGATATTGGGAAAGATTGGTTCCGCAAACTCCGAACGCTGCATGGTCAACAATTCAAATCCATTATGTTGACTCGACGCCGGCATTTTGAAAACGAAGGTTGGATTCGCATTGGACATGCTCGAGCCATACATTTCCGGTATTATGTGTGAAAGGAGAGCACTATCATTGGTAACAGCCCTGAAGGCACTCCAAATATCATTGGCAACCATGTCCGCCAGACACTGGACCGAGAGTAACAATAATAAGGCTATTAACCACTTCATTTTGGCCCGCGGAGAGTTTACCAAACTCTCAATTGAATATCAAAATTCGAAAATTCGAAAATAGTTCGTTACCAGGTAGCGCGATCTGCACGAGTCGAGTGGCGATCAGAAATTGAAACTGGTGCGCCAGCGAAATGCGGTAGTTGTTTGTTTGGCCACCAACTGGATCAAAGCTAAGTACTCCCAACAACAACAACAAGAAAAACAAAACATAAACTGTTGAAAATCGTGTTAATAGCAATAATAACAATGGCCAGTTGAAGGCAGCGGACTGCAGCGTCGCCGACGGATTTGGAGGCGAAAAGTAAACGCATTAACGCCATAAAGCATAAAACATAAAACATGACAGTGGCACAAATACGTAGCCGTTAGGTGGGTCAGTAACTGTAACCCACATTGCGTAGACCAAATGTGCAAAAAAGAAGAAAAACACAAAACTTTTAAACGAAATTTAAGGCGAAGGTTTAAAGTCTGCAATCTGGCAGTTCATGGCCATTTTTGAAGGGTTTAACATTACCAAACAAAACTACAGTGAACGCTCAATAGTCAAACTTTTGAATATGTGTAAGGTTTAGAAACATTTTTATATGAAGTCGGAAAAATTTCTTATCATTCAAATATGAGTGAAGTAATTTTCCCTATATATTCTTCTAAAAAAAACTTTTCCTAATAACCAGAATTCCTTACTATCGATAATTCACTGTGTGATTGCGTGGAGTGGGCCTGTTGCCTGTTAGCCACAACAAAATTGCCATTGGAATTCGTAGAGCAAGATTATTGTCATGCATTAAATACATACATACATAAATACGTACATATGTGTATGAACTCATGTATATGTTGCCTACCTGCTGGCTATATTACTCGTAATTTATTGGTGGTCGCCTGCAAAACAACGCCTTCGTTACGTTCGCTTGCATGTTACGTGTATGAAAGGAAAGTAGACAAATTGGCAGAAAGAAATTTTAAAATGAATCAATACAAAACTCAGCTCAAGGTGAACATTATGAACAAAAAACATTGTAAAAAAAACATACATATGTTTTTTAATAGCTCAAATTGAATTAAGTGCACACACGCAGCTTTTACTAAATACTTAATCATTGTTTTCCATACATAATTACTACTGCATTTGAAGTTTCAATATCTGTACTTCGCGCGCAGTAGTACTTTGTCTATCGAAATGATAATCGAGCAAGTGATCATAGGCTCATCTATCGAATGTACTCTATCGCAGTGTTGTAAACCAACATACACTGTCGTTGCACAGCACTGTTGCTAAAAGTTTCAGCTATCGATAGTGGCGACCATGCTGGCATTTAAATTCTCAAACATTATGCGTGTTTCTACACATACTTAAGCATAAACATAAGTTACTGAACTCCATGTTGAAGCTATTTCTCCTTGCGGTTAAGCATACAAATCATAGAGAGAAAAAATGCTTTACAAAATTGCATACATATTTTATTTTTGATTTAATAAATGTGATTTTTTTTTTCATCCTCATCCGGCATTACAACTACAGCATACTATAAAAGAGCAGCATCCTCACGGGCAAACGGAAATGCCGCGCATTGGAACAAGCATTTTTCCAGCTGCCGTTGAAAGAGTGTAGACTTGACCAGAGTTCAAGTTGCGTCGTTCTGTTCTGCTTTGCTTTAATCGCTGCATTGTCATCTTGCTTGCGGCAAACGACCGACCGCCATTCTCTTTGTCGCCCATCTTTAACGCTGCAATTGCAAGCATAGTGTTTGCTTGTTGTTCTACTGGTTACCGTTTGTGGTGCTGTTGTTGTTGTTGGTGGTGTTGTTGTTTGTGGGAACGAGCACACACAGCACAAAGCTATTTTCAAATTGGAAAGGTTTTGCACATCGCCAACGCAGCGCAGTCGCCGCAGCATTCGTTTCTTTCCTCTCTTTGCGGCTTCGCTTGCCGCTGCTGCTTCCAACTTCTTTCTCGTTAGTTTGTTATTTTAACTATTATATCAATTAGTTTGCAGCGTTTGACGGCTTTGCCGCTGGATTGCGGATGGAAGGAAATGGAAATGGGAAAGCAGGCAGGCGGCGAAGTTCGAGGTTGAATTTGCGCCGTTGCAATTCACTGCGCTTAGCTTTCACACTGGGGTTGAAACTTCAACTATGTAGTATGTGTGTGAGTGAATGTACCTACAAATGACAGCACTCTCATTTTGAAAATATGTAAATTACCCAAACAAATGTTTTTTTTTTGTGTATTGTGTTGTAGTGCGTTGGTATTTTCAGTAGCGGGATGGAAGGAAATGCGAGCGGCGGCGGAGAGGGGTTGCAAAAGGTGTTTTCCAAGGCCTGAAATTATGTATGAGAAGAGAAATTTAAATGGCAGGTGTTACAGTTAGACGCGCCATTTATTTCTATCGCTTTCCAGCACTGCGCACACAAACATAGCTAAAACCAAATGACACAAGCACAGAATGTTATGTTTTTCGCAGCGGCGCGCATGTGATTGCGACACTAAAAACACGCCCGCAGGCGCAAACCTGCGTTACCAAGTTCCCTTACCCTCTCTCCGTCAGCCAACAAAGTTCACACGCTGACAACAACACCAACAACAAAAATAAGCGGCTGGGTTCCGAAATATTTATTGCAGCGTTAGGCAGGCGTGTGTTTGTCAGTTACGATTCGATATTCAATCGCGTGTCGCTTGGCCATAAATGCGGACACAAGCAGCCGTTCACAAATCAGGCTACTCCAGCAGCAGCAGCAGCATCATGCGGGCGAAAGGGGGAGGCGTGTCAGCCAGCATGAGTCGTTTGTATTGTCGTCGCAGTTTGGCTTCTGCTTTTGCGGTCAACTGCTGCGCTGTTGCTTCTGCTGCAACTGACAGTGTTAAAAAGGTCAATAACTATATATGTGCGTTGTTGTAAATGTGTGTGCTGTTGGTTTTTTGTTGTGCCTGCTGCTTGTCATTATGTGGGTCACGGGTCAATCATGTAATATAATCATCTATGCATACATCAATGATTGGGTGAACGGGCTAACTGTGAGACTTACAGCTTTTCATTGTGTTTTTGTATAATGACTAAGAATGAGGCAGGAATTGGTGGCGCATTCCTTCCACAAGGATGCGAGTGTGCTGGGAAACCGAGCGTATTAAACTGATGCTAAAAAAAATCGATTGGATATTCATTCAGTACTTATTTAAGATTGGAAAATAGGTCATATTTTGCATCTCAACAATTTTTTTCCCATTAAAAATGCATTAAAAGAACACAAAGAAGACAAAACGAACAATTTAAAAATCAGTTTTCTTCGTTCAAACTTTAAGCACTTGAATAAATTTAATGTTTATTATTAATACCAATTGTTGTTGTTCACTCTTCACATTTAATAGTCACTTATTCTCTTTGTACGATCAAATCATGAGCGTATTATGTATTTAATGTCTGTTCACATTATAAAGTAAATGCGTTTGCTGTTAATTGACGTGTCCCGATGGCAGCTACTTGCAGCAACTCCTCCCAATTCCCTGCTCCCTTTTCCTGCTTCTTTGGCTGCTTTTGCTCTCCTCTTCACTGAACTGCAACGGGCTGTAAGCCATGTTTTGAGTATATATATTTATATATATATATATATATGTGTGTGTGTGGTTGTGTTGACCCAACTTAATAGACGAGCATGAAATCTAGTCACGAACTTAATCATGAACAACCGTGCACTAGATCCATGTTCGCCGACAAAATAGAGTCAGAGAAGAGCCAGCAGCTGCAGTTGAAGCGGAAGAATGAGAAAGAAAGAGTCTCCTCTCTCTTTGTATGCATCCTAGTCCATGTCATGGCATCCCATCATCCTGCAGCTAAGCAAGCAATGGTTATTGCTAGTGCACGACTTTCTGTGGCATTTGACTGTTGCCTTCAACTCCTCCTCCTTCTTTTCCCTCTTCTTTGTCGTCGTTCTCACTAAGCAAGTGATTGGTGATTGCAAGTTTTATTGATTCAGTTTTGTCTTTTTCAATATTTTTCGGTCACTTTTCGGTTATCATTTTCATGTCATTTTTGGTCTTGCGCCTGGCAACAAATTTCAATTGGGGCCGTCGCTTTGATCGGTTTTCATAGCTCAATTGGTTGCGATACACCCTTCCCGTTCCACCCACCATCAGACCACTACCCGCGCTTTGATCTTGCGTTTGTATATATGTATTTGTGTTCCTATTTGTTTGTGAATGAATGAATCAAGCTCGAAGCTTTGAGAATTAAGGTTTATTATTATTTGTACGTTTTTTGTTCGGCTCGTTTTTCTGCTGATTTATACAATAATTTTTGCACCCCCTCCTCCCCTTCGTAACAATAACCCTCAATCCATAGAAGCCATCGTCTGATTGTTTAAGAATCGTGGCGTCGCTGCAGTTTATATTTCTGCTTGATATGCACAAAAAACCGTATTCACGCCACACAATTCTACGGAAATTGCTGTTTACTCAGCGTCTCTCTATAGTTTGTTTATTTGTCAACTTAATACATCTAAGACTACATACATAAAAAGGGAAAAAGACAAAGAGAGGAACAATAAAAGATCGAAAAACTATCTCGACCGCATTAGGGAAACGAACTTCCAAGAACATTCAGCAATTTGTTCCGGTAGCAAAGCAAAATTATTATCGCCCGTTAGAGAGGCGGAGACGAGGACGGAGACAGAAATCTGAGCCCAACTGGCAATACACAAAAGTGTTGTTGAACTCTTTTAGCCCCCCTCTTTTGCATAATGACAAAACTGAGAGCACTCAAATTACCCCCATTTCAAAATTGTTTTCCACTTTCACAAGCAAAACAATTCATGTTGTTAAAATTTGGAGTTTGGCTTGAGAAAATTAAAATTATATAAAGTTCGTTTTTTTTGTGTAGTTCACAAAATCACACACATTAGCGTTAATTTAGTGCGTGTAATCAAGACACAAAAAACAAATGGAAAAAAAATACGTTCAGCATTATTCGCTCTCTTGATACTTCAGTACTCTCTCCTTCTCTCTCTTTTACAACAATGCGCGACAGCTGCTGCTTGAGAATATTTTATTTCGTTCTGTTTGGTTGGTTTTGTACACGTGTGCGTGAGCGTCGAATTGAGTAATTATCTCGCTAAAAATGAGCACATAATAAACAGGTGAATAGTTTCCGTTAAGGATATATAACAACTTTAGAGTGGACACAACACTTATAAGCAATCTAATTGTACAATTTTCGTTTAAAATATTTAATAAACTAAGTTGTTTGATTTATTCAAATTTCAGTTAGTCAATTGCACATTGTTTCAAGTAGTAATCAATCGTGTCATTCGTCTTGAGTAAACTACCGTTTTGTTACCTTTTTTCCCCACTATTAAAAAAAAAAAATCCCTATATTGTCTCAAAGCACATTTAAGAAAAATTATCACAAGTCCACAAAATGTTGGTCGAACTAGCGTTTTTAATGAGTGTGGATCTAGTCACAAATATACTAAAGAATGTGAAACACTGGACCCCCACCCACTAAAAACAGTAGATCGCGGTACGGTATCTAGTGGTTGTGTCTTACCGTTTTTTGGGGCGTCCACTTACTCAGCGCTCTGGCATTTGGTTTGCTTTTTAATTTCAATTATTAAGCGATAGTGCTAAATACACAAAACTGGAACAGCAATAACAAAACAACGCAGCTACAACTGCCTGTTTTGTTGATAACGAGCGACGAGCGGAGCTATGTTCTCCTGCTATACGCTTATCAGCAGCAAATGGAACTATTTATATACAAGCACATGTCTATTTTTTATACATATATTTCTTAACCAAAACATGGTTGTAGTATGATTTTCGCGCCCAAACTAAAAGCGGCGTTGACTTTTAAAATTAAAAACTGAACTACTTTTGCACAATGTGGCAACGCCACGAAAGAACCGCTTATTTGCAAGCGCAAAAAATATAGGGAGCGCACATTTATGTACATGCCGATACATATGCACACACATACGCAAAAAGCAAAGCTTACACACGCGCACAGCAACAGCAATGTACATGTGGTGGTGAGTAACGATGGCTGCGCTGATGGCTCAACTTGATAGCAGCGGCTGTTGTTGTTGTTTTTGTAGCTGTTGCCACCGTCGCTGCTTTTATTTCTCAAGAATGCCTTGTCTTCGTCGTTGCCGTTGTTCTTGTTGTTCTCTCTTGGTCTCTTATGGCTGCCTCTTCGAATTGAAGAAGTATGGCGAATTACATACACAAACACACACACGCACACAAGAGCACGCACGAGGGCAAAAACTCAACTGACTGACTATTCAGGCATGATATTATTACTAGCAGCACTCAATTCTGCCTGAACATCGCTCTCCCTAGTCAATTTCGTTTTGCAAATTCAGTTTTATTAAATTGTTATTGAAATTAAATCATTTCTAATTAGATGGTCAGCCGACTGATCCAACTGTAAACGCTTCGTACTTCCGCTCTGCCCGGTTCGCTCATTATTTCGGTAAATATCATGTCTGTATGCGTTTTTTTGTAGTCTCTGTGTGCGTGTCAGCCGCCGTGTAATCAACGGCAATTTGAAAAAACTGCAGAAACTGGCAACGCTGCACACATACATACATACATTTAGTATGTACTCTAGAAGCACGATTTTGCATTTGTTATATTTGTTCGTATTCTTTTAAATTGATTATTGTACATAAAATATTTTTTTATTTGCATTGAATTGACAGACGAAAATGGCGGCCCTCTCGAGAATTCAGCTTATTCAACAGTCTATTGCTTCTGCTAAGTTCCACTTTTTGCGGTTAGTTCGAAATTTCGGTAGTGTACAGTTAATTTGTTTGGCTCTGTCATCACACATTTGTCACACACACATACACCCGCGATGCGACCGACGGATAAAACACGCGTTTAATTCGTTTACAATTTATTGAGTTGTTGTTGAGATTATTAAATATTATGGCATTTGTTCATAATTTTTCGACTGACGGTGCTAGGTTTTTTATATGTCAAAATTGCAATCTTTCGGCGACTGCTTCGCTTGATATACAAAAATGCATCAAAATTTAACGACCACTCGCAAACGTTGCTCTTATAAGACTAACTCAAAGTTAAGCCATAGACACGCTCTATACTGCAGAGCAGCGGTTCGCATTCTGCTGACGCTGAGCAGCAGAAAAAACTGTATACATGTACTCGCAGCGCTGAGCGGATTGAGAGCGCGGGCAGAGCAAGAGCGCCGATTTTCAAGCGGACGAACGTAACTCACACATTGAAAATTGATCGTGGTGCTGCCAACGTAAGCGACATTAACAGCTCTGTTGTATACTGCAAATATATTTATTTTAATCAACTGCGCATGTCAAATAGTTCCGAATCAAACAAATTGAACAAAGGAAAGATTACTTACTGTCAATGAATAAAATTTGTTTTGTATGATTTAAAGTTTAATTTTAAAGAAGTTGGCAGCACCAACGTGGTGGTAATTGAACTCTTACTATACACACACAATGATCAGCAACCCACACACGCATACTTAAACAAGTAAATTCATGGAAGAATTTGTGTGAGTTGCGCTCGCTCGTTTTGCCTTAGTGTGTGTGTGTGTGCAATCGTGTGCAAATGATACAAAGAAGAATTATATCAAAAGCGAAAGAAAATAATGATGACGCAGTGAAAAAATAATATTAAAATAATTACAACAGCGCGTTCAACTTGGATGTCGGTAAAGACGTTGACGTCGACGTTCGACAACGACGCGTTGCTGCCTCCGTTTGTTACCTTCGAAGCCGTTTGCTTGTCGACGCGCGCACCTTTTAACTGCTGCTGGTATTGTTGTTGCTGTTTCTTTTTTCAACTATCGTTAACGGGGTGGGTTTCTTAAAGAATTGTAGTGAAATGCTTGGGAAAGGTTTACAGTACACAAACAGAAAATGTACAGACATATCGAAATGCTTATGTTTGGATACGGATAAATACATATACACAAATGTACTATACTGTGTATGTATGTTTGCACATGTGTTTGTTCATTTATCTTTACGCGATTTTACTTTACTTTATTTTTTATTTTTTGTCAATTCGTTGCTAAAAGGTAGGGCGAGTTTGAGCTGAGGAAGGGTTCTGTGACGTCAACGCAGTCGGGCAGCTGTTGCTCGACAGTCAGTCAGTAGTCGTATTTCGTTCTGTTTTTTTTTTTGCGTCTCCAGATCCGCATCCATTATACAAAATAGCTAACGGGCGCGTCCATCATTTTCGCGTCTTCGTCAAGGTGACACAGTTTGGGAAATAAATATTCAATTCATTATCCGCTTTCTGTTATTTGGCATTTATTGACGTTTACTCCTCGTAACTAATTGGTCATTTGTGTGGGTGTCGAGAGTAACTTAAGCAATTTCCCGAAGCGGGTGCCATTTTAATTTCTGTTAGAGGGAAATAATGGCAAATGGGAAACAATGGGAATTTTTAAACTGGGCTTGGAACAGTTGATGCATGTTTTCTTTTAACTTCTGAAAGAGCCTCAAATTAAACGCTCACATCTCTTCCCACAGTTTAACCTCATCAGTTAACCCAATATAAAAAATTGCATTACCTGCCCAGCCCAGCCCAGTTCAGATAAAAAAATCGCATACACACTGACTCTTGGCTACTTGTCATTGCATAAAATTCGAGGTGTGTGCTGTGTGGTGCGAGTGGGCTGTCAGTGCCCCACAACCAAAACCAAACAACCCAAAAACCACAAACAACTAACCAACCAAAAAAATAATAACATCGTCGCCTGACCCATGCGAATGCAATAATCTCAGCTGGTGGAAATTGCAATTGGATTTTGTATCTGTTGTAAATGTCATTGAGCCGTTGCCCAACTGCCAACAACAGCGTCCACGTCGGCGTTTCACTCACATTAAATTACATTACGCTCGTACACTCCTTTTGTTTGAAAGTACATGAACGTACGTACGTACGTACTTACATATATTTAAATTGCTCTGCTCCGACCAGCCGAACGAACGAAAGAAAGATAGAAAGATGCGAGCCCATCTAATGGCTCAAAAAAACAAATGGCAAAGTTCAAATGAGGTTAACAGTATTTCAAAAAGATGTGCGGTTAAGGAGCGTTCCTTTTGCCCGTGTCCAACTCCATGTCCGAGTGTCTTAGGGGCCCACCAAAATGGATGCAACTGCAACTGCAACTGCATCTAAAGCTAAAGCAAACAAAGCAACAAACAAACAAATCAACCAATGAGGCAAGCGATCGCTTTTTGTGTTTTTTTTTATTATAAAAAAAAGGTAAGAGTGCTCTAGTCAAAAAGTTCTCAACTGAAAGATGCCCTGCGCTTGGGTTTATATAAAAAAAATAATTTTACTGCTCTCTATAATGTAATAATAATAATATAAAGTAGAGTTTTCTTGAAGGCAGTTGAAGAGGTTTTCAAATTTATTACGGTAATAATAAAAAAAATAATCGATTTTTGCATTTACTAATTGAAAACATTTTTGTATCGATTTTTGCAACCTTATAATTAAAATAATTTTTTCTTACACTTTTTATAGCCGTCATTTAAAAGATGACATAAAAATATATTTATACCTTATCGTAACATCAAGCAGAGATGTGTTTACTCTCTGCTGTCAAACGTGCTTCCTTTCATTCTATTTTCCTGCACTTTGCACAACTTTATTATACCCCACTTTTTTATTTATTTTTTGTACAAACATTAAATGGGTATAAGAAGAAAAGGCCCCAAAAGCATCTTAAACGACAGGCAGTGGTAACATGACCATAGTAAGATAGTAACTGCTTTAGCTTCAGATTCAGCTCCAGCTTTAGCAGCTTCAATATAAAAATCTGTGGACGTCTGCCGATGTGGAGGCAGGCACAAACTGACACACACACACATATATATATATATATAAACCTTTCTAACGATCGTTTACCTCTCGCAAAATGTAACAAAGGAGTCGGGTCTCAAAACTTGCCTAGCCTGGCTAGCCTGACCGGGCTAGTTGATGCGGGCTAACAGCAGCGCAGGCTGGCCTAAGCTTAGGCCACTTCCTACTTGTTGCTTCTCTCTCGCTCTCTATTGCTGCAGGCTTACACACACACACACACACACTCGCAAGTAGTACGTACTAACTTGGCCAACTCGGGCCAAAAGTAAGATTTTGATTTTTCTCTATATATATATATATTTACGGCACAGCCATAGTTGGAGGATAGCAGCTGCTGCTAAACTTGGCCATAATGTGCCGGCCATTTGCCCCTTTGCATACGCCACTGAGCCACAAAAAGCCAAAAACCACCGCCGCCACTTGGACACCTTAGACATTTTGGACAGACCACGACCACCAGACCGCTCACCTACCCGAAAAAACAAAATACACACAAAAAAAAAAAAAAACGGCAACAGCAACCGAAAACGAAGTTCAGGCGAGCGGGGGAATAATACTATATAAAAGAAAAGAGTAATAACCAGTTTTTTGTCTCCCAAAAAAGCCAAACAAACGAAGTCAAGCCGCGCTGAAAACAAGTAACAAAATGTTCTGCTTGTAACGTCGAAATATAAATGCTCTTAGAGAATGAATGAGATCTCAGTTCGAGTTGTTAGGTCCTCAATCTATTTGCTTGAAAGCTTTATTTTGTGGTGTTTTAAATTTGAAAAGAATGTATAGAAGATGTAGCGCTTTAATAATCTTTCATTATCAGTCATATCTAATGTGTCTATCAGAACCTTAAAACATTAACATGCAGTTAAAATTGTTGATCCGAAATATAGACCTACGGAAAGTAAACACACTCCCGAAGGTTTAAGTGAACAGTTTTTATACATTTTCCTAAAGGTTCATACAAGTAATTGTTTAATACTTTTCCTGAAGGATCGCTCAAGTAAGAAGTTTTTCATTGTTGACGAAAAGTTTAGAACAGGAAAAAAGTTACATTTAAGATGACAAATAGGTAGTAGCCTCTCGTAAGGGTATATAAAAGAACGTACATCATGTTTACGAGTATAGAAGCAAACCAAACTTCAAGCCAAAAGCAGCAATCGAGCGTACCTTGGCTAACGATGGGGTTTGCCAAGCTGTGGAGCGGTATGGAAGGAGGGAGTGTTACGTTGCAGAGAGAGAGAGAGAGAGAGAGAAAGAGAGAGAGGTGGGTAACGAAAGGAGGGAAGTCATGTGCCGGGTCGGGTCGGGCGCTCTTCAGCTTTAAGTTTTAACGGCCATCATCAGATAGAGCAGCAGGCATTCGAGCAGAGTCAGGCAGTCAAGAAAACCAAAAGCCAAGAGCCAAGCAACAGGCCCAGTACAGTTGAATTGAAGAAGTTGTGTGGCAAACGGGTATTGAGGGAGTTTTGCTGGCAGTAGGTCTTTAGCTTGGCTTGGCTTCATCTTGGCCAAAGACTTCAAGTTGCTGTTGTTGGTGTTGGTCTTTGCTTTTGGATATTCGTTTGGCTTGTTTTTTTTTACTTTTTACTTTTTTTTTTGTTTCTGCAGCAACGTTGTAGGAGTTTTGGCTACACAGAAGTTTAGTTACATGCTCATTACATAGATATACACACACACAAAGACTTGTGTACAATGTATGTGGCAAGCTATAAGATACATACAATTTATGTATTGCAGATACATAGATAGAAGCCAAGCTCTTGTACTCGTACTTGGCCTGAACTGGCTTGGATGCTGTTGCTGCTTGTGGTTGTTGCTGCTGCTGTTGTTGCCTTTCTAAACTTCTAGCTTTTCCGATGCTTATCGCGTCTAACACAAAAGTAAGAAAAAAGCTGAACTCAACTCCCACAAAAAAGAATAAATAAAAATAAAGAGGCGATTGCACCATTTCTTTGGCCTAGCTTAAGCTTGTCTTTATCCCCTCATCCCTACACTTGAACAAAAAATGTGTATTTCTCAGTGAGTTATTTTTTCATTTAAAGTATTTTTTTTTTTAGCTTTTATTAATAATTTAAATACATTTTTTCAAACTAGCATCGCAATTTCTTAACTTTTCTTTTTCTTTTTAACTTAGCAATATAATTCTTTTATTAAAGTTTCATTAAAGTACAGTTATGCTAAAAGAAATGTTTGTCAAAAACAGCTAAAATATATTGCGATTGTATTTTTGTTTAGTTCTTTGAACTCGTTTTTATTATAAAAGTAATACTGAATCCTTTTGGAAACTTTAAATACAAAAAAAAATATTTTGAATGGTTACAAAACTCTAAGCCACAACTCTTTTGTACTTAATTGAAGATTTGCAGCCGGGTTATCTCTAGCAAGAAAGGAATGAAACTAGATTATTTCAAGTCCCCGAACTTAATATTATTATTTTTGTAAAGTGTAGTGAAGATCTTTCTTTTCGCATGCATAAATTGTGTCCAGAGAGCAACATCAAAAGCAACAGCAGCATCTTCGGGATCATTAGTTTTGAAATTTGTATGCATTGCCTTATAGTATTTGGCCATTTGGTGTTGGTGTTGTTGTTGTTGCTGCTTTGGTGATTGTTCAGTACTTGATTGTAGCCACGACTGTAGCTCTAGATTTACCGCCAGTTTTTTTTTTTTGCCCGCTTTCTGCTCTGTGTAATTGTAAAAACAATTTAGACGAATTTTCCAGTTCAATTGCGCTTTTAATTTAAATTGCAGCTAACTTGGCTAACTCAGTCGCTCGCTAGCTGTTGTTGTAGCTGTCGTCATTGTCGTCGTCGACGTCGTCTTCATCAATTGTCAGTCGTTGTTTTTGGAGCTAAATGTATCATGCGCGAAAAATTTCCTAGATCATGGGCAAAATGGCAAAACGCCGGCCTTAACTGCAGCCAAACTTGGGCAAAAAACTAAACTGGCAAATTTATTCTTTGGCCAGCGCATGTCAGTTCGCCTGAAGTTTAGACAGAGAGACTATATAGTTAATTAACGATCCGACAATTGATAGAAGCAATGTCAGCTAAGAGTTACTCAAATGGCAATCGACAGTCAAAGTTCAACGAGTTGAAAGGTTAATCTGGGTCAAAGTAGTGAAAATGTTGGTTTTTTGAAAACGTTTAACTGGAAAAACTATAGACCAATAAACATTAAGCTTAATTCAATTTGTTAGTCAACTTAAGAAAATGTTTGCATAGCTGTATTTTATATTAATTGGCAGCACTTTTGTAACGGCAAACATTTTCAGTGTTGGTTAGTTGAAAATAAGTATTATTGGGTGGCAAAGTAAATATTTTATTTATGATTTTGTGGAAAATTTTTTTATTTATTAATGATAAAGAGAATAAGAAAAAAAGTAACAATAATAAATAATAAATTTCTAGTATTATCGCATCTGTAAATATTTGTCAACCCCTTAAAAGAAACTTTACTTTGTATTATTTGTAGAATGGAACATGCTTTGATGCCTGATTCAAAAGGCAAACATTTAGTGGAGCGTTCTTGAGAGAGTTTGAACAGTTTGTTGCTGCTGCTGCTACTGCAGAAGAGAAAGAGAGAGAGAGGGAGATGGAGAGAGCGAATGAGACTAGAACGATGCGTATTAACCTTTCAACCCATTTGCCATGAACATGAACATAGATTTAGGAAGCAGAAGTTTGTTTATGTAAGCTCTCTTCACACTCGAACTTTCAACTGAAGTGAAGTAGCATTAACTTTGAAAAGAACAACAAGAACACTAACTGAAAATCGACTGATGGTAAATTTCACTGTTTATTTCTTGCACTCGAGCTTGAAATTAAAAGACAATAAACAATCGTGAGAATGGCACTTGAACATGTTCAAAACTATAATGGCCTTAAACGAAAATGTACAAGAAAACGGCCAAACAACAACAGCAAGACAAATCAACAAGCCGAAAGAGTCGATGTTGGAGCCACAGTCATAGTCAGAGTCAGAGTCAGAGCCAAAGCCAAAGCCAACAAACGGAGCGAGCCGTTTGCCAACGGACAGGCGGCTAAATGAACAGACAGTCAATCAACTTTAAAGGCAAAAAAGCACAACGACGACAACGGCAACATCAGCGGCGACGCAAGCAGCGACGTCAGCAGACAACGACGGCATCAAAGAGTTCGCTTTTGCAGAGAGACTCAAAGCTTTGTTTTGTAGATTTTCAGCTACACGATTCATGAATTGTGTGAATGATGAACACGGATGAGGCGGATGGAGAGATGGGAGATGATGATTTAAGGAGAGCAAAACCACGCGCGCGCGCGCTCGCTTCTTAAGAAAGAAAACTATTACAAAGCAACAGCAACAACAACAGCAATAACGGCCTAAAAAAACAAAAACAAAACAAAATCAAATCAGTGTGCGAACTGGACCTGAACCCAGGAACCTAAAATGTTGTTGCTATTGCGGACCGATTGCGATCGTATCGGATTGGATCGGTTCGAGACTCGATTACAATAATTACAATCGGCTACGCGCGCGATATTAACAACAACAACAAAAACAACAGCAGTAACAGCAACAATGTTGTTGAGCATATCACACACACAGATACAGATGCCGAGATACAGATAAATCAGCTATTACGTGCATATACAATTTTTTTTATAAGAAATTGAAGTCAAAAAGCAGAATTAAAACAAAACTCATCAGCGACGTCAAAAAGATACACAGATACACAAATACACATACATTCATCTAGTAGATACACAAACACATGACATGATTCAGCTGTGGATGTACACTTAGCAAAAATTATAGCTCCACATTAGAGAAGAAAATAAAGCCTCTATATAGAACCAAGTTCTTTGAAGCAGACAGCAAAAGAAAGAAAATTCAATTACTATTATTAATTTTTAGTTGTTAGGTTCTTAAGTTCTTAATACTTTTAATTTTCCTTTTTGTTTCTCATAAGTTTTTTGTCCAGTGCTTTAGTAGAAAATAGGCATGCGGACAAAACGGACGGCAAATCCATCTTTTAGCTTCAGATTCATCAAAGCAGCGGCAGTAATTTTCAGTTAACATCGTCTCTTTGGCCTCTCTGGCTCTTGATGCACACTGTGCAGCCTGCACTGTAAGCGTTTGTAAGCTGTATGTATCTATTCTATCTTTCTATCTATGTATGTAGCTATCTGCTATGGCAGACCCAGGCACTGGGCATCATTGGCGCAGCGAATCGGGCAAAACGAGAAATTGAAAAGACAGTTACAACGTCATAATGAAGCTTAAAGCGATGCCTGGGCAAAACTTTGCTAAATCGACAGCGAAAAACCGCATCAAAATACACACAAACACACAACCACAAATAATCGTGATGTTGTTGTATATACAGAGCAGCAGGCAGCTTTGGCAAGAATAAAGAGAGTGTGAGCATCAAGCTATTCAAGAGTTGCCGTATTTTCTCGCATGCGAGTGCGAGTGAGAGAGAGAGAGAGGGAGAGCGATAGCGTATTGTGATATTGACAGCGCGTCAACAGTAGCGCGTGTAGCGCACGCATTGCGCATTGTAATTACATTGACAGAGCGTTTTGCAACACTGACCGACGGATAGATGTAACCATTAAATAAAATGTGATCTCGTTTTATGATAATTATATATGTACGTCCATACATAGACCTGTGTATATGTGTATGTATGCCTGTAAATAAAATGGAATTTTGTGCATCTTGATGCAGTTTACTGCTGACACAGCATCAACTAATACATAAGCACCATGTGTGTGTGTTTGTGTTTGTATGTTTTTCAAGCAAAATTTATTGATATTCATTGTTTGTTTGTTGTCGATCGTCGTCATCGTTGTCGCCGACTTCGTCGTCGTTGTTGTTGTCGACTAGCAACTGAAATCACAATTGTTGGCTCCTAAGAAAAGAAATGAAAAGACAAAAAACAAAAAATTGCTGATGCTGCATTCACTTCATCTAGTCTCACACACAGACGTTGTTTCCTGCAGACACCTAGTATGTACAACCAGTGTTGACAGCGAGCAAAAAGCGAGAAAAAAGCTTAATCAACAAAAAGCTTATATGAATTTAAAACATTGGAAGTGTTTAATTTATGAAAATAAGTATGAAGTTAAATGTATTCTGAATTATTAGGAAGTATATGTGTGAACACACTGTATATGGATTTATAAAACAGTGTTGGTCAACCCGATAACCGAAATCTTTAATATATGCTGAATTTGTTTAAGTTATTTTAATCCAATAAACATTTGTTATCATAAAGATTTAAGTTAACTTTTCACGACGTTTAAACTTTAGCCATTAAAAAGCTAAATACGCCAACACTCATGTATATCATACACACACACACACTGAAATTATCTAGTACGTACATACATACATATATGTACCTGAAGTTTTACTTGCAACTGGCTTTTGGTCTATAATTCTTGTTTTCTGGCTTTCGTGCAGCAAAAAGATAAGGAGCCAGGAGCAAAGTTGCAAGCAACGACCAATAACAACAACAATGTTGAGGCCAAGAGCAACAAAAACAACGGCAGCAGCAGCAGCAGCATCTTCTTCAGCAACAACAGGAAACTGCAAAAGTGGGAAACTTCATGGCGCAGTTTGGCTCCCAAAGGAAGCGGGGACCAGTAATATTTACATTTATTGCAAAATTATGCATATCTTTTTTGTGTTTGTATATAAACCATGCGGCATAGCCTGTGTTGCACATTTAATGGTTAAATATACCTTTTGTAGGCAATAATTTTTTCTTTTTCTTTCTTTTTTTTATTTATTTAACAATTGAATAGATACACAATAGATACACGAACATTTATATGCTAAAGAAAGTATGTTATTTCAATAAATAACATATTTTCTTTATTTCCCCAATGTCCAATGGTATTTTACAGCACTAAACATAAAATTTCCTAAACAAAAGAGGTACAACAAAACATATTTATCGTTAAGCTTGTTTCCCTCATTCCAAACAATTCCCAATTTCTTTACGAAAGATACGTTTAGAATATTGTTTTGAAATTTATAAGATCGTGAACGCATTTGTTTTTGGAAGTGAAAAGCAAATGGTGTCCCAAAGATTTTCATGGAAAGTTTCTTGTGGTTGGGCTGACAGTGCTGCCTCTGCTTTCTTGGTTCATGAAAATTTCACGCTAGTCGAAAGAATTATTAATTGCGCAGCAACAACAACAGCAACGAGCAACCACCGCAGAAAACAACGACAACAACAGAAGTAAAGTGGGAATTATGCATCGCTGCGCAGAAGCAGAACGCAGCACAAACACACACATACATTGGCAGAGTTTCAGTAAGTGTGTGTGTGTGTAAGCGCGTGTAAAAATATGGTAAACATGATAATACGTAATAAAAAAACTAGTGTAACACAAAAAAAGGGAAATAGTATAAAAAGAAAAACAAGGTACAAATTTTCACCAAAAACCGTTTGTGTCGCTTGGCCGCAGTTGTTGTTGTTGCTGTAACTGTAGTTGTTGTAGTTGTTGTTGTTAAAGCTGGCTGGCTGACTTTTGAAGATTTCGTGGTTACACAGTGTGAAGAATGGGCAACACTGGAAATAAAATTTTTGATTTTTTGTTTCATTACAATATTTATTTAAAAAATCATTAAATACATAAAATAAAAAAGTAAAAGCAAAAAGTAACACACTTAATAAAAAAAAATAATTGAAAAAACACATTATTTATTATTTATTTTTGATTTAATTTTTTTTTTTGGCAGTGTTGGTAAATGATTGTATGCAAGCTGTGTTGTTGCTTGGTGGGCTGTGTTACAGATTTACAGATTCTGGAGCCACGATAACAAATGAAAGTGCCTGGCATTTGTTTTTGTTTTGTGTGTGTGTCACGAAGATGGATGGGAAGAAACTGTAAAGAAGTAGGAGGAGGGTAAAAAGAATCAAGCTGTTTAGTTGCTGCAACAAATGAACTAGGCTTTAATACGATTTTGAAAGCCTGCAACTCCATTTGACATCTGATATATGTACATATGTATTGTGTATGTGTTTGATGTACATTTTGTATGAATGAATGCGCTATGAAGAAAGATCTTAGATATGAATTTAAGTGTATGTGTAAGCATTTGATGTGCCTGTGAAAAGTAGAAAAAATGTCAGCTTTGGCTATTAAATCACAATTACCGTACACGAATAAGTCAAGGTGCTGGGAGAAGGGAATGCACAGCGAAAAGATACTCTGTCTTAATCGCCAATCCCCCTTTATGATTAAAAATTCAATGCTTTGTAAAAATCATTTCAGTGTTGTCAAACCTTGAGCTGTAGAAAGTTGAACTATTTTTATATTTTTTATATTATTTCTACACAATCGATTGTTTTCTAGAGCTGTTAGCGTTTTTGCCAATCTGGCAGCTTTATTAAGATCGTATTATACAACACTACATCACAAAAACACAAATTGCAGCAACTGTGTGCGTTACAAAGGTCCGTGAGCAGTTTCAACATGACAGGCAAATTGTTAAGTTTCGGCTCCAAGCTATTTGAAAAAACATCGAAATACATCAGAAAAGGATCGTACGTGAGACGCAGTGCATCCACAAGCGCCGGTAACTGGATCGCAACACATCCCAAGCTGTTGGCTTTTGGCGCCTTGACTACCGGCGCGGGACTTTTGATATACGGCTTGGATGTTAGTGTGGAGGCTTCGAGTGATTCAGTGCATCCACCTGCGCAGAACTGGGGCCACACGGGATTGCTGTCAGCTTTGGATATGGAGAGTGTGCGACGCGGCTATCAGGTGTACAAGGAAGTGTGCTCCTCCTGCCATTCGCTGCAGTTTATTGCCTATCGCAATTTGGTTGGCGTTTGCTTGACGGAGGCGGAAGCTAAAGCTGAGGCCGAGTCCATAACGGTGCACGATGGTCCCGACGAGGACGGCAACTACTTTGATCGGCCGGGCAAGTTAGCTGATTATCTGCCGCTAGCCTATGCAAACGAAGAAACTGGTCGAGCAGCAAACAATGGCGCTTATCCGCCGGACTTAAGCTATATTGTGTCGGGACGCAAGGGTGGCGAGGATTATGTCTTTGCACTGTTGACGGGCTACTGTGAACCGCCTGCTGGTTTTGCTCTGCGTGATGGTCTGTACTTTAATCCGTATTTTTCGGGAGGTGCCATTGCGATGGGCAAACTTATTGATAATGAGAGTGTCAGTTTTGCGGATGAGAATGTTGCTCCTACCGCCAGTCAGATAGCTAAGGATGTAGTCACATTCCTGGCTTGGGCCTCGGCTCCAGAGGCGGATGCTCGCAAGATCCTCTTGATTAAAGTTGTTTTCATTTCGACATTTTTGATCGGAATTTCCTATTATATCAAACGTTTAAAGTGGTCATCCTTGAAGTCGCGCAAGATATTCTATTTGCCCGAGCTGCAAGAGCAGGCAGCCAAGGCGGTCGAGGCAGCTAAGGCGGCTAAGGGAAAGCCTGATAACTGTCCATAATAAGTAATACTTGATGTAACAGTTATACATAATAAATGTGAAATAAGTGGTTTCTTGTACAAATTTGAATTTAAAAAGTCGTGGTGATTTAGCCACCTAGCGTGTAACTTTTGAACCATTACACTGCGGCGAATTGAGCTGATGTCGCGCGTGTAAAATTTGACAGGGCTGTTATTTTAAACCCATGTTTATCGATATAAACTGTGCTACTGCAAAAAGGGTTCTTAATAGAAATATTCATAATTTATTTAATAAACTTGTCTAACGGCTTAAAAGAAAAGTACAGCTTAGGCCATCCTCATTATTTTATAATGTTAACACGATAACGATAAGAGGTTGTGGTAAGACGAATATTGATATTCGATATTTACAAATTAAGCCGGCAACTTCAGGCAACAGCTGATTGTGCCGAAACAAATATATGTGATTCAATGGCATCGCTGGATTTTATGAAAAGTCTGCAATTTGCGGCACAAAAACATAGTAAACAGCGCCGCAAAGACCCAGACAGTACACCATACGTAAATCATGTGATAAATGTTTGCATGAATCTAGTTGAGGCTGGCACGGAGGACGAAGCGGTACTGATGGCAGCCCTGCTGCACGATGTCGTCGAGGACACAGACGCAACAATTAGTGATGTGGAGCAACAGTTTGGCACAGATGTGGCTAGTCTGGTGCGTGAAGTGACCGACGACAAGTCGCTGGAAAAGGCTGAACGCAAGCGTTTACAAATTGAACATGCTGCAAAAACAACGCCTAGAGCAAAACTAATTAAACTTGCAGATAAGCTGGATAATCTAAGAGATTTGCAAGTTAATACGCCTCAAGGCTGGACACAGGTAGGAGCGTAAATTGAGATTCTATCTAAGTTTATTACTAATATACTCCGTTAATTTAAAGGAACGGCGTGAAGAGTACTTCGTTTGGGCCAAACAAGTGGTGGATAATTTACGTGGCACAAATGCGAAACTCGAAGAAAAGTTGGACGAAATTTTTAGTCAGCGAAATCTGTTGTGAATATAAAAGGCAACTTTAGGCAAATGGCTTAGTTTTTATTGCTTTCACAAAAGGCCAGCATAAGTTTGGCTAGATGCTGCGTCTCATCCAGAGTGATAGCATTGTATAGAGAGGCACGTATGCCGCCCACTGAGCGGTGTCCCTTCAGTTGGATCATGCCCTCCGATTCGGCTTTAGCGAGGAATTCCTTTTCCAATTGTTCTTTGCCGGTGGCGCTGCCGATACGGAACGGCACATTCATGTGAGATCGCACCTGCGACTGCACTGGACAATAGTAGAAGCCATTGGACTTATCAATAATGTCATAGATCAGTTTGGACTTGGCTTCGGAGCGTTTGGCCATGCCAGCAACGCCACCATTGCGGTTAATCCACTTGAAAACCAGTCCCATTACATAGGTGCTGTAAAAAAACGAAATTGTATAAGATTGCGATTGATAAGGGAGTTTCAAAACACGCACCCAAAAGTGTTTGGCGTATTCAACAGAGAGTTGTTCTTGTCCATCTGCTCAAAGTTCAGTATGGAAGGCGTTATCTTCAGATGCTTGCCAATCAAATCTTCGCGCACAATTATCACAGTAACACCAGATGGTCCAATATTCTTCTGTGCACCCGCAAAGATCAGTCCAAACTTTTTAATATCTATCGGTCTGGACAGAAAATTCGATGACATGTCGCAGGCCAATGGCACTTTTGGGTCCACCTCGGGCACAAAGTCAAATTCAACGCCCTCTACCGTCTCGTTGTCGCAATAGTACACATATGAGGCATTTGGATCCAATTTCCAGGTGCTCTGCCTGGGCACATCGATGTATTTATCAAACTTTGGCAACACTGCATTCACTTTGCCATACTGAGCGGCTTCCTTGGCTGCTTTCGATGACCACGAGCCGGTGATGACGTAATCCGCTGTGCCAGTGCGTCCAATCAGGTTCATGGCCACTGCTGCAAATTGTCCAGTGCCACCGCCCTGCATCAGCAAAATTTTATAATTATCTGGCACGTTGAGAAGTTCACGCAAATCGTTAATTGCTGCATCTTGGATTTTGGCATAATTGCTGGAACGATGCGACATTTCCATAACCGAAATACCGCTGCCATTGCAATTAATCAGATTTGTTTGCACTTCCTTAAGCACCTAGAAAAGAGAAATATGCATTTATAACCTATAATAATTAGCTTTTCGTTATTGTCTGACCTCTTCGGGCAACTTGGCTGGGCCGGCGGCAAAGTTAATAACCATATTGATTCTCTCCAAACTGCGAACCTTTCCAGCAAGTTGTAAAAATATTACTAAAAGTGCTGGAAGCGATCGAAACCAGCGCGACGGCTACGCTCAGTGCTGATAAATGAACAGCAACACCAGATTTGTACGTTTGTGTGTGTGTGTACGAAATAAAACAAAAGCGTGTTCGGAAAAACAGACTGGACAACGAACTTGCCAGCCAAAGGCGTGCTACACTCGATTCGTAGCGAGCTGTTGCTCTCTGAAGCACAGCTTCGGCTATTCTACAGACAAAGCACCCGAAACGAACAGAGCACACAGAGACGGTGAATTGCGATCAAAACAAGTTGTCAACTGCGACGACGACTGCATCGTGTGAAAACAACACGCGATTCACTTCACCACCTCCCGTTACGCCGTACTCATTCACCTTAACAGTATGTTGTTGCCATGCACTTTGCGTAAACAAGAGAAAATGCAAGCGAGTGAGCAAATAAACAAGCTTAAAACACAAGCGCAAGTACAGTCAAGCTTTACTAAGACAAAACATTGACAAAGTAAAATTTTATAAAAAGTAGTTTATTTTTTTTAATATACGTACAACAAATGTTTTTAACCTTTACAATCATTAATAGTATCAGATAAAATTCGTTCGGCTTAAAAGCGACAACTGTTATAATCTGAACAATCATATGATGCATATAGCAAAGTCAGTCTGTTTCTAATTTTGTTAATCTGTCTCAGCTTTGATCAGTTCCTAACAAATAAGAAAACACTTGATTAAGCTTTGGTTGACGTAAATCCACTCATCTCTATATTTGCTTGTACATTACATATTTAATAAAACTAATTTATATGTCCCAAAACGTTCTGATTACATAAATATAAAAGACAAATCATTAGCCATCTACAAGCAAGTGTAAAAAATACATCAGTAGGCTTTGTCATTGTGTTTATAAGTCTTATCTTATTGATTAAATGATATCGAATCAGGAAATAAATAATTTCATGTGCTCAGTGACATAAATTGGTTAATGGTTTGATATTTATGCCATGCAGGTCGAACTGTTCTAATTGCTTTAGTATGTGTGTATGAAAGGTGCTTTAATTTCCCAAAATACTTCTGCTGCCTGCTCGTACAAAAGCAAATTTCCAATAAGATGCAGGCTAACGTGCCTGGAAATTTAAACGTGCGGTGTCAGAGCGCAGCAGAGTGTGAGAGTGAGAGAGAGAGGTTCGCGTGGGTGCGAGTGTTTTCGTGTGTTTGGGTCTGAGAAGTTGCCTGTGTGTGTGTGTGAGTGAGTGGTCATTCATGGTTTTGCAAGGGGCTTGGCTCGTTTCAGTCTTTAATGAGATTTTACACTCAAAGCAAAAAACAACAAGCATGTCATTTGAACTAAATGTAAGATATATGATTTATTTGCAAGCACTTTATATGTACAATTCTTAGCTTTCGGTTAAAATAAATTTAAAATGTCAGCTTTTCATTCCGCTTGCACCTTGCCCACAATATCGCTCCAGAAGTGGCCGTAATCTTGTAGCACAGTGCCGCTGTAAAGAAAATGCGTTAAAAAGGTTTATAATTGAATGTTAACCATGGCTTTAAATGAATGAATGAGTTGACAGTATTTGGTATAGAGATGCTTAGACATATAAATACTTTGTCAACTATTACTTAAAGCTTTTTCTGAGGCTTTTGTTGTAATTAATCACAAGAAGTCAAACTTATGTTGCTTGATGCAGTATTAGCTGACACTCACACACATAATTTATAAATCATTTGGCACACATTATGTGTACGTGAAGTGATTTATGATAGGGCACTGTCATCTTGCTCACTAGGATGTGTGTGTGTGTGTGTTTGTGAAAACATCTACAACAACTTTTTACTTTATGCCGATGTCATTGTGATTGCGTCTCTCGCTTTGTCGCAAAACACTTTTCAAACAAGTCAATTACATAAGTCATTTTCTTTAATTATCCAGACATTTTGCTGACAATTATGGTGTGCATTAATGTTGTATGTGGGTCAGCGTGGCGTATGATTAATGAAGACCAGGTGACAATGATTAAGACGCAAAAACGGTTTGGTGTTTAACTCAGATGCCATCTTCATCCTTTACTTACGTAAAGTAAACATTGCCACGTTTGTTTTGGGGCGCCTTCCAAATTAACTTGGCGCCCAACTTATCACGATTATCCGAATGTGTTATGGACGAGCATTCGGGTATGGTCTTGGTATTTTCACTCTGCACCCACTCGCCAATCCATTCGTTTGAGTTCGCGTCGCGAGCCTGCAAAAAGAAGCCACGGAATGTGGTCGATCCGTGCGGCTGTTGTTGATAAATCACCACAGATATTTGCTGCCCCGGATGATAGGTCTGTGAGCTGGCGACCACCTCAAACGGATTTGTGTGCGCCGGCTGGGTGCGTGCCTTGCCATGATTGGGCTGATTGGCCCGCTGTTTCACACACGTATCGGCGGGTGCACCATCCGGAAAGGCTGCCACGCCACCGAACAGCTGCAACAGGAGCAAAACACTTGGTATCCTCAGCGCCCATCGATTACAATTCCAATATCGTTGTGCCATGCCTGGTCGTAAGTACTATTTGCCTAGCCGTAGCTGAGAGGAGCGCGCGCGCGAGCTGCGTTAATCAAATGTTAAAACTCTGGCTGTGGCCGGCGGCGTTGTCGCTTTTAAAGCCTCGCGTCCGATACCAAAAAAAAAGCTCAAACACCATTGACTTGGGCGGCTACAGCGGCTCGATTCGTTGTCTTTGTTGTTAGTTCGTTTTCTTGAATACCCTGCAAAAAGTAGCTATGTGTTAAAAGGTTGTCGTCAAAGTAAGAAGATGATTCTTCGCTGTTGAAGTTATCTTAGTTGTACCAATGGTACATGATATCTTTCACATTTAAAATAGGTTTTGGGTGCACAAAACAGCAGCATAAAAAAGATTTTGTTTCTTTAAATTTGTCATAAAGTGTTCGTGAATTTGAATTTGAAAACTTAAGTTATTTGTACACTAAACATTTTAAGGAACTTTTTTAAATAATCGTAAACAAGTTGAAATAAAGCTCGTGAAGCACGATTTCAGTTGCATTAAAACCAATTAATACAAATTCCCGTAAAGAGCATCTCTTAGCCGTTCACTTGCCACCCAGATCACTCTTACTTGTTTCTCTATTTTACTTTTTTGGCCAGGCCAACCAGTTTTTAATGATCAAAAAGCCAAATAGTTATGCGCAGTTCCTTTCCTGCAGTGCTCTCCAAACTGGGTCAAACATTAGCGCTTTGATGCAGCCGCCCCACCAGCAACCCCTCTCACCAACTCTTGCTTGCTTTCAGCACACCAAGACTCCCAAGCCTCCATCCAGAGCATTTGTAATTCGCATGAAGTTTTTATTTGGTTTTGGTATGTTTGAGGCTCTAAGTGCTCCATTACGAAATTCTATGCTGCTTCTAATCGCAACCCACTGCTGACGTTGCTGCTGCCGTTGATGTTGTTGGCCTTGTTTACTTTATGTTGGTTTGCTCGATTTTCAGTTTGGCGAAGTTTTGTTTTCTGTTTTTCGTTCTGCACGCCTTAATGTGTTAATTGACAGGCGCTGGCGACGCTGTTGTTGATTTCATTGAGCTTTTGATTTCGCAGCATTTGGTTTTAATTTCCTTTAAAAAACACGTATGAAGGCTCGAGTCGAGAAATCCCGACTAGGCAATACCCTAAACCCTACACTTTACGCGTACAGTCAGTGCTTGCAAGTATTTGTTCCATATCTCCGGTGTTTCTCAACCGATTACTAAACAAATTTTACATACTGTCATTATTTCGTCTAATGTTTCAAACGCCGTCTCAAAGTTTTCAAAATTCAAGATTTTGTTGTCATCGATCACATGTGTATATCGGAAACGGGGAAGAGTTATCGAAAATTGTAAACAAACTTGTATTGCCTAGAGATTAGGCGATCTTGTATTCCAAATCGAGACGGCCATGCCTATATCTACTCGCCAGTTGATTCTGATCAAGAATATATATGCTTTATGGGGTCGGAGATGCTTCCTTCTGCCTGTTACATACTTTTGCTCAAAGCCATTATACACTTTTTCCCCTTTTTAATGAGTTCAGGGTATACAAACAGCTTGGAATACATTGTCACATGGGTGTTATGATTATTTATTATTTATTTAATAATTATTTGTTTTCGTAAATGAATGCTAAAAGGGTTAATATTATATAAAATTGTTTGTTTTTTTCTTCCGTTGACTTTCAAAAAATTTTAAGACGAATAATTCTTAGTTTTTATATTTTTCCTAATTTTATCCGTTTAAACTGAGACGTAGGGATCTTTTTTAGTTAAAAATAAAATAGTTAAAAATATATTTTTGCTTATTAACATATTTTCAGTGTACAAAAAATGTGAAAAATCCTTTAAATTAATCGAAAATTCTAGAATTAGTATTGACAAACTACTTAAATAGTTTACCACACTAAAAAAGTTTGCTAAAAATATAGTGTAGATGTTAATTTCAGATACGTATGCCGACATATGTTAATAAACATATAAGTAATGTCACCTGAGTTAAATTTAACTGTGTATTTGTTGACTTGGCAAATGAGTTTTGGTTGTGCAAATAGAATTTGCATAGAATCTGAGAAAAGTGTTTGCTTGTTACTTTTTTACAGCAATATATTGTGAGGACTGGTAAATATTTGACGAAAATTGTTTAAGTTTCTCGAAAATATAATGTTAGTTGGTGTTGGCGTCGGTGTCGATGTCCGTCATAGGGTCAGTTAACCCTACATCGAGTCGGGTCTAATCAAATCGCATTCGTGTAGTCGGCCCGTTAGCCATGAATTATAAATGTGGTCACTGCGAACTTTTAACTCTTAGAGCCAGGCGCTAACGGCAGCAGTTGGGACACAGGCTGCACTTTACACTCAGAAAAAAAAGTTATGATATTTTTAAATAGTTTTCTGATATACAAAGTTAGGAAACAAACGCGATATTTTGATTGAAGCCCCAAAAAATCTTGGCGTAAATGAATGAAATTTATTATTTTAGTAAAGTTTGACTAAGCTGGTAAATTTCGTACACGTAAATCGTAAAAGCTTTATTTCGTACACATAAATCGTAAAAGCTTTGAATACACTTCAAAATTTCTTTATAATAACGAAAACAAATTATATTATCCAAACAAATGTTTTTGTTTCTTTAAATCTGTTCGAATTTAAAAAATAAAATAAAATATTGTATTGCATATTTAAATTTTATATTGCAAGCGTATATTTTCTTCGGGTTGTTCAGTGTACAGCATAGCAAATGACATTTGTGCCACATCACGCCCAAAGCTCAGCCAAACACTGGCTAAACCAAGGCAATCCTTACCAGCTAGCGCCCCTGTCGTCCTGTCGTGTTCTGCTCGCCACGCCAATGCATGTGAAATTGAGTAAGAAGAAGCACGACACAAACGGTTCCCTTTCAACCGATGGTCGATGTAAATAGTACGAAAAAATTTTTTTTTTTTTTTACACGCCAGCAGCAGCAGCAGGCGGGTAGGGTGATGGTGGGGAAATCCACTTCATCGACATTGGCGCGGAAAAGTGTGTCACCTGCAGGACAACGCAAGGCGCATGTCCAGTGAGCACAAAACAACAGCCGCCTGCTGGTGAAACATTTTTGGCTCAGCAACACCAATGCGAACAATGCGACTTGACTAGAACTTGAATTTCGTTTTGTGTCAGGCCAGAACGCAGTCAGACGTTGTAGCGCGTGGTCGTAAAACCGTGCCAAAACAACGAGCAGCCCCTAATAAAAACCAACCAAAAAGAAAATCAAAATAAAAAGCCAGCAGCCAGCAACAACAACAGCGACTAGAACTAGAACAACGATAAAACAGCAGCCAGGCGGACGAGAAATTTGTGAGCAATTTTGTATTTTTTCGTATATAGTATTTTACGCGCGCGTTGTTCTGTGAGTGTGTGTGTTTGTGTGTGTGTGCGTGTTCAAGTGTGTGTTTGTGTGCGTGTTTGAGTGAGTGAAGTCAGCCAGGAGCAGAAACATCAAAAACTGAAAGCGTGTAAAAGTTTTGTCTGTTGATTTTTGACACAGACAAAAATAAAAGGGGGACCAAAAGCAAAATGCAAACACAAACAAGAACAATAATAAAGTGAAACATAGAAACAACTCAAATATCGGTATTATACACACTCTATATATTATTCCAATGTATACATATATAAATAGTAAATATTTGAGGCATATTGTTTGAATAACAAAAGTGTCGTACGCCTCGCGTCATAATAAATTATGAGCTCTTGGCCAGAAAACTGATTCAGCAACTGAAAATCAATGCCTTCTGCGAATGAACAAGTAAGAAAGAAAATATACACTGCGTATACGCGATATGCACGAAGGTACACAAATAGCAGCAAAGAAGGCAAACAGAGCAGAACTCAAATAATAATAAAAGGGAACTCTCACGTGACGCATAAAGTTGAATACTATACTGTATATACACTGTATATAAATGGAGCTTGAAGCCACCTGGAACACACATACACAACCACATTCATAACGTTCACACACAGCAACTGATTATGATGAGCTGCATACTTTTAGGGGCCGCAACAAAAATAAATGGAAACCAACAACATTTGTTGCCGCCGCATTTTGCACACATTGAATTGAATGAACTCTGCGTCGCGCTGTGTGTGTGTGGGTTTGCTTCCGAGTGTGTGTGTAGATTGTTGTGCCTTGTTTTCCTTTTAATAATTTAGCGCACTCTGTAGTAAATGGCGCGTTTAAAGCCAGTCGACCCAAAAAAAAAAAAAAAAAAATTCTTAATGCTTGCCTCAGTAAGTGTGTGTGTGTGTGTGTGAGTGCAATAACAACCCTCAAGCAAAAAAAGGCCCACTAACACACTTTCAGGCCAACTAAACTCTGTTACTGAGGGACTACGTCATCCTAGCCGGAGAGTCAGGCCTGGAGCTGTAGCTTTGGCAACAATCACATCGCGTGGCAAAGGCCTGGCCTCCATACACACACACAAACACACGCAAACACACTCACTTATAAGTGTGTGGCATGTGAAGTTATATGAAGTCGCCTCGCGGAGCTCTTTGGATCGATTTGGGGCATAGACATTGCGGCAGCTGACTGCAGTTTGAGTTACAGTTGCAATACACGTCATCAATTTAATTTGTTTTTTTTGCACAGCAAAGCAAATCGAATTTATGCCTAAAAATATACTATTGACAATATCAAACAAAAGCACAGATATATATATGCATATATTCAAATTTCTCTCTGGATATATATATATATATATATATATATATATATTCAGGGAGCAGCTGCCGGCGGCATTTGTGCTTTGATTGGCGTGCCAAGTGTTGTAGTAAATTGCAACATTATAAAAAGAAGGGTCTGACCCTTGACCTTAGCCAGCGGCAACTGAAGCATGTGACTGTCGATGCTATGCATTTCTTTTTTGGGGCACACGGCTTTCTATGCCCTTCTAGAGGGTACCAAAAAACTGTCACAAAATGTGAAAAAGAGGCCATAAATGATGTTAAAAGAGTTAATAAAAAAAATTTGTTTTTATAGAAGACTGGTTTTTCTTACTTTCAAACGAGCTTGCTTATACTTTGCGATTATATTTTTATATTCTTAATCAAGCCACAAATCACCCAATGGGATATTGTTTAGCTATGTTGCTTAACAATTATAATATAGTATTATTTTTATAAAGATAAGTTTAGCATGAACAAACTGTTATGATCTCCAGATGATCCCGGAAAAACTCATCCGATTTAAGAGCTATTATTCATATAATATTTAAAAAATCTTAAATATCAAATCATTTTTAATATTTCTTGATAATCATCTAATTTATCTGTTTTACAAGTTCGTTCTGTTCTAAAAAGTATCTTTTTTCGATTACCAATCGCACGTCGCACTGTAAAAATCATTTGCCATCAAATCGCATGTCGCCTGGCTTCTGCGGGCGCATATCCTTGTCGCAGAGTTTGCGTTTATAATTTATATGACTTGCTCGTTGGTATTGTTTCAGCTGCGCTTGGCCTTGTCTAAATGTATCTGTGTGTATTTATGTGTGTGTGTGTGTTTGTTTGTACTTGTATTTGAGACCTTTAAGTATGCCCAGTGGTATTTGGCGCGTTGTTAGCCTCAGGGACGGATTTTCAGGCCCTTTTATGACTATTAAAATGTGCATTTAAATATATATGTGTATCCACTTATGCACAAATGTTTATGTGTTTATATGTGTGCCTGTGTGTGTGTAGCTTGCTATTTATGTGACTATGTGTTGAAAATTGAAATTGTGCGGCTTTTTACTGAAACGTCTTGGCGTTGATTGCCGTTACGCCCCATTGCCTGGTACATGACTATAATAATGATTGCCATTTTTATGACCCAGGAAAGAATAAATTGATGTGTTTTGCCTGCCAGCCCAACACAACTTCCATCCGTTCATCAATCCTTTTGCAAAAATCTGTCCTAAACGGCATTTCTACGATTTTGCCTTAACCAAGTAAATATCTGTCATAAATTATCTAGGAGTTTCTCATTAATTCATCGCTAAACACTTTTGACTAAAAGAGGGATCAACCTTGAACTCAATTCAGTGAAATTTGTTGAAGCTGAAAGGAAACCAATATAAAATCTGATTTAAGCTAAAACTAAAGAAAAAAAGTTGGTTTCCCAAATGTCAATCAAGATCAATAAAACTTTTCACTTTCAATTCCAATTTCATATAATTAGCATATACCGCTTTATTGGCCAGTAACGAGACAGCAAATTGAGTAAGCCACTTAACTACTCCTGCCAAGAACAAATGAGAAACGCAGCAAAAGAATACAGAATACAGGCGTGTTTTTTCATTTGTCAGTTCTGTAAATGAACTCGTTTAGGTATTTTTCCACAGCATACAAATATTATATATATATATATGTATGTGTGTTGTGACCGTTGTAAGTTTGTGGTGCTTATTATTCGGAGTGTGTGTTTCTGATTCCGACAGAGACTTAAAGTCAATTTAGCTTGACGTCTGCCCCATTTAGCTGATGACACAAAAACCACTTGAACTTTTGGTTGGTAACTGGCATTCGGGCTGTGCTCATTATGGCCAACAGATGAGCATATAGGTGTCTATACGCGTGTGTGGAAGTGTGTAAAGTGTGTAGAATATTAAAGCAGAGGGTGTACAAATAATCAGTACACTATACTTTTTAGGTCAACGTATGGTAAATGCATGCGCTAGTACACTGCACAACATAAAACATGCAGCAAAGTACAAGAAAATACTTAAAGGGGTCAAATTTTAAAGGTTCTGTGTCTTAATTATACCAAAATTGAACTTTCTTGACTTGATTTACCTACTTGTTGGCTTTTCTGTATACCTAACCATCTAACTTCTAGTGTTTCGAGTAGTTTTGTGAGTGTATGCGAGTGTGTGTTTGCCTGGGACAAAGTTCGAGATGTTTTATACACCATTAAAGTGACAAAGTGTTGTCGTTTAACCATACACACTAGATGGCCGTTATCCTGTCCACTACAGTGCGTGCAAACTAGATTGGGTTCATTAAATTAGGACACAGCCGGAGGGAACAGGTGGAAATGTATGTTATGGATTAACAGGCAAATGCATTAGCGCTTTTTGACGTCAAGCGTGCTGCATTCGTATGTGTGAATAACGCACACACACACACAAAAGTGACGCCACGCCGCGCCAAATTGGCAACGCCCACCTTGAATATATACGCTTTTTGCGATTTCTACGCGCATTCAAAACCGCCATTCACATCCGACGCAACGAGTAGAAGCACCACAAAAACGCCAGAACTGACTGTGTATGCACTTAGAGAAAAAGCATTGCATTACATTTGGGTAACACTTCATATAAATGATCCAAGATTTCTGTTTATGATGTTTGGAACCATTTGTTTTTGAATTCCCCTAGAAAAATAGCGAAAAGAGGTAGTGTTATGAAAGTGAAATAAAATATATCTTGACTTATTATGTTCAATGCAATAAAAATGAAGAATTTTTAAATGAACTTGTCTAACTGAATAATTTTTTTGAAGTAATTAAGTACAAATTTTACTTCATTTATCCCAAAAGAATGAATTCGTGTTTTCGCTGGACAACGCCTTACAACAAGATTGTTAACACATTTCTAAGTGTATACGTTACGCACACAAATAACATACATACAAACAAATTTGTAGCTTTAAAGCCAGGTCATTCAGTTTGCTGCAAAGTGCAATGTAAATGCCACATGGATGGGCTTTTGAATAGCTTGTGTGTGCGCCACATGTGGAGCGTGGCAAAGTTTAATGGATTGAGATTCTTTATGGGGGAAATTGAGTTTAAATTGCTGAACACCAAGGAAAATGGGCCATCGCCGGATATACAGTGTTCTTGGCCACACACCATTGGCCACTACACATACATATATGTGCCCGAGAACTTATCTAAAGCCACATAAATTCTGTGCAAAAATTCACGCCGGGTTATCTTGAAAGGTTGACATAGTGAAAGCTTATATGCGTTAGTAACTGTTAGATTTTGTTAGTTCCGTTTGAATGTAATAATTGTTTTCAAAGATTATCTTAACTTTCAATGCTTGGCTTACAAATGTTTATACTTTTAAAGTTTATGGCAAGGGCAACAGCACACGAAGGTTCTTGGCAACTAGGATGCTTTGTTTTCAACTTATAAAGGGCTGAAGAAAAAACGTTTTAGTTTACGGCCTAGAGACCTTGGAGTTGGCTTAGGCTGAAAAGTATAAACAAAATGTTATAGCTTATCCTTTTTTCAAGGCATTTTATACACGTTTATCAACAGATTCATTTTGAGAATGTTATTTATAAGCACTTAAAGTATTAACTAACCTACTCAACCCCTTTTAAACCCTTGCTAATCTTTACATGGGTTAAACTGCAATTTGTCGATTTTTCAGTTGATTTATGCATCCAATAACAATAGTCGACACACAATGACACATATCTAATCAAGTCAGACCTCCACGGCTCAGCGCGAGCGATTATTAACTTATTTATTAACGGTACATGTAGCGTTTGTGTAATGCATTACATACCGAAAAGTTAAAGCCACACAGAACGAACGAATCAAAACCCAATTTCAATCAGATCGAAACCAATCCATAAAGCTTATGGCTTATTTATATTATTATGCACACAGTGAGTGTGGAGGGGTGGGGAGGGGGTTGGAAGTGAAGGTTAATATGTTGTTGCACATCGAACGCCATTTTTACCAATCAAATATGAAGCTCGTTGCGCATCCGTCGCGGAAACGGAAATGAACAACAGCTACAACGACAGCAAAAGCGACACCAACGACTCAGAGAAAAAAAAACACTGACTGGACATGCATCCGTTAGTTTTTCTTGTAGAGTTGTTTGCGCCTTTTCAATGCTTGCTAATTGAACACAGTGTTTGCCGTACAGTTAACATTCAAAGGTGGTGCAAATGGCGACAGTTGTGTGTTGGTCGCTGGTTGGTGAGGCACCCACATCCTAGACCTAAAAGCTAGTCTTACGAACCGTTACTTGGCACGCCATGTTTCGTGATTTTGGTTCAATGTGTTGCATTGTTTCTACAAAAAACCCATGTCTCCCCTCCAAGCAACGCCTACAACGCTGTACTACTCACGCTATATCCGTTTGACTTGCTTATGTTGTTGTTATCCTGACCGTCGGCAGTTTGTTGTTGTAGATGTTCGTATTTGCAGCAAATGGAACGACAACGCCAACTAGGCAATACTTTATTGTTTATTCGTATTTTTCGCCATTTTCTTTATTGCCCTTTGCCCAAAACAGCGCAGCAACATTGGTATTCGCCCGCGACACAAATTGTGGCAAGCTGAAGTAACAAACAAAACTACCCCAGAACTAACCCTTTCTACATAACCTCAACAATATTGTTTTATACAACAATCATAATTCATTATTTACTAGCATGCTAATTGCATGCTTCGCATTTCCATTTAGCGGTTTCTATACCAAAGCTTTTTCCCCACTTCCAAATTATTTCCAGTCTGTGAAAATTAAATGACTCCATTTGGAGTCATATTAAGAACATGCGATATTTAATTGACTTTTAATACGCATATAGTAATATATATAGTATATGAACATTGCTATAGTTACAGCTATGGCATGCATGTTGTAATGTAAATAAACCATGAATACATTAACAATACGAAAAACCCATTCATAATGTAAAGTAAATAATAGTTAGTGAGCAGTGTTGGTAAAGTCCATTGACTGGATCAATGACTGCAAATGAATCACAGTTCAAAAAATATTATTCATATTCAAATTAGCTGTGTTTTTTAAGTGCTTCAGAAGGGTTATAACAAAAGAGTTTTTGTTGTCCCTTAGCACGCATGCGAAATAATTGTTGGTTTATATATATATCTTTAGATTTTTGTAACAGGTAGTTTTGGTGTTCTATGATTCACTTTGCCTTTGTTCAACAACACAAAGCACCGACAAATGCGCAATATCTTTAAAAATTATACCGTGTGTGTTATTCTGATATATAAGCTATATTATACACTCAGTTTCACTAACTCCATTCAGTTGTTTTTGCGTGAAACAGTTACAAACATCTTTATCAACTTTCACATTTATAATATAAGTAGGATATTTAGAAACCAAAAGCTAAACTCATTTAAGCCCAATACAAACTTCTAATTAATGTTCGACTATCATTATCAAATGATAAAATATATAAAGATAATATAACAGATCAGATAATTTCCGAGTTCCTTTCAAATGAGAAGACTTGATTTCATTTCGAGTTAAACGTTGTGAATTAATTTCCATTTCAATTACCTTCATTCTGTTCATTGAAAATTCTCCTTGGATATTTTTTTTTTGCCACTTTACTTGTGCAAAAGTTTGCTCCTTTGATGTTGATGTTGAATATAACATTTTCTTATTCAATTGCTAACTTGGTGGAAGTTTGTGATCATTAGTTGCCATTCATCGCAATAATCTCTGCAAGTTGGACTTAATTTCTCGTCCTGCCTTAAATTTGTGCTCGTTTATGTGTAAGAATTATATTGCATGCAATTTGTGATTAGTTTATTGGCAATGTGGGACATTGCTAGATGAGTGAGCCCCGAGGGGCCCATAATTTGTAAAGGATGCGTCTGTCAGTAAAAGAGATAGAGAGAGGCAGAGAGAGGGAAGTGCATCGTGGCCGAGTTCACAGGACATCCATCTCAGTTTGGCGCCATTGCATTCCGTGGGACGCATTTCTCGAACTTAATGCCAAGCAATTTGTTCAACGACATATAAATCTTGTGCGCATTGTTTGGCTGCCAGTCAAGATCCAACCATTCACACACACACACACATTCAGACTGAGTACAATAAAGATTGTGCTTATTGCCTAAATAGGCGTCCTCTCTCTGTGAAGATTTGCGAATAAACTGTATGCGTGTTGCTCGCCTTTTGTTCTGTGGTGTTAGTTAGTGTAGATTCTGTGCCCAGATTACTTACATCAGCAATCAATAAAGTATAGAACTAGCACATAGCTATAAGACATACATATGTATGTTTGAGTATATGGATTTTAGCTTTGCTGGCATTTAGCCAAAGTGCGTTTAGTGTTTGTGCACAATGGTATATAATTGGCAATTTATAGAATGTGAAATCTTTGAAATCAATAACAAGCAAAACTTTTATTGAAGTGTTAGTTTGTTGTCAATATGTTTATTGAATTGCCTTTGTTAAAATACCCCATAGAAAAGTATTTTATAATCACTTTTAATCTCGTTTGTGAAGATGTGTTTCAAGCTTAAGTGAACCCAAGAAACCAAAAAGCTGATTACAACTTTTCAACCATCAACCAATAACATTTGAAGGATTACATCCTTTTGTTTCTAAGCATGCGTAATTCTTTTAAGATAAAGGTCACTCATGAAAGAGAATATTTTGTTAATTGTTTAAGCTTATTCGTATGTTGCTGATTACAAACTACTTGCAGCATCAAGATAAATAGCTTTGAAGCCGCACACAGACACACACACACGCTTTGTGGTTATGTTATAAAAGCTTTTGTAACACTGTGCACTTTTGCAAAGCTTCCGTTTTGCTTGGAATTATTTGTGGGGTGTCCATTGTTTGTCTATGCAAGTGCAATGTTGTTGGTAGCCTGCAGGCGACTATGTACTTGAGCACACACACGCACGCACACACACAAAGACACACACACACACACACACACACACACACATGTGTGCCGTGGTGTACACAGATGCTTGAATGTAAGGCATTCGCTATTGTTTGCAAAATTTATTGCACAAATTTGTGAACTGGGTCTTTGGCCCGTGTATGTGGGTTTTATTTTTATATGCACACATATGTAAGATGCACACTAGGACACGGCCTTGGGTCTTATGCTAAAACAATAGCTCCAAACACCATAAGTATTTATTGAGTCGTACTGCCGCATTATGTTTGGAACAAAGCCTGAAAGGTGTTTTGGCGTTAATTAGCATTCGTTATTCACAATGCGGCCCAAAAATGCAGACAATAAATCCAGCTACATTTGCCCATCCTTTTCGTTGTGTTTCCGAATTTAATCATATTGCGTATACGCTTCGTAACTCTGTGTGATAAGACTAATATCCTGTGTTGTTATTGCTGTAATTTGTTTGCTTATGGATTTTCATGCGTCAAGCGATTGTCTCATCAGCATGGAGACCCAAATATACATGTATTAATATTGCGTATACGCCGCTTTGACATTTATTTATTATGCGCTCCTTTAATGCCATAGTCACATAAATAATAACAGTTTGTACACAAATATGTGCATGCGAACAACATGCAACACATTTCTTGCTTATCATATATTCGGTTGCGTGAGTTGCGTTTTATGAGCTGCCTCAAAAGATAAACGCCTGAGCCTCTGATGTGGATGCTGATTGGAGGATAACTGCAAATGCTATATGTGTAATGCGGTTGCCGCATAAATTAGTTGAGGATTTACACTGTCTGGCAGCGAGCAGATGGTCTCTTGGGCGCATAGGATACCCAAAAATAAAACCACAAAACCCTATTTTGACAGAATGCTCAAATCCAGGCTAAACCCATTGGGAAATCTCCAGTTTGACGTCAAAGGCTTATGTGTATAGTATATTTGTATAAAGCTTATGACATCATTCGAGTACAAATTTGTGTTTGATAAGTATTTAGGAGGTACATGAATGAGAACTGGATTTTGGATAATATATACTGCAATCCCAGTTGTCTCTATGTTCTGAAAGAAACCTTTACTCTGAATTTAAAAATGCGAACTTTAAAAGAATTTGAAATGAGCGAAAATTTTAATCACTTAATAGAAAGACACTTAAATGAAAGACTATAAAGAAACATTTACTCTGAATTTAAATCTTTTTTTTTCATATATATATATATGGGATTTTAAAATGTCTGGCAAATGTCAGGCGAAATGTTGCATGCTTTTAACAAAAACACTTAAAACATACATATATTAGTGTATGCATATGTGGCAGCTGTACATGGCATGGAATGCAGAAATGCTGCAACATTCATGACTTATACGATCCGCATGCGTGTTGCATGTTTAAAAAAACCATGATTTATTTATTTATGGCTCGTTGGGAATAACACGCCGCCGCAAATCGCCCAAACCATGTAAATGGTTGAGCCACAAATACGGGCACACTGTAATTAAATCGAATAATTGATGGCAAATTTAATTAAAGGTTTTAAAACGCTTGACAAGGAGTGTTTTAGCAAAGCCAATTAAAAAGCCAAAACATGAACCAAAAACAATTATAAATGGAGACAGTAACATATGCTATGTCCCCATATATAAGTAAGTGTGTGTGTGTTTTAGTGTGACCTTAATCCAATTAGCTTGTCGTCCAGATTGTTAGATGGGCAGCTCAACACAGCTCTTGTGCCAACACACAAATGATTCCCCAATTTACTGTCAGTCAATTTAGTTACGTGCCAGGACGTCATTAAAAGAGAGAGAGAGACAGAGATGCGGAGAGCGCAAGAAAGGGACAGGAGAAATGGCAACTCACGCGGCAGCATAGTGGGAATTCGGTTTCAATTTCATTTTGCCGGCCATTTTGCGGGCACTTTCGGAAATTGTTTCAACGTCGGTTTGTAATTTCACACGCAGCTAAGTGATTAGCCTCGGGACTCTGTTTATTTTGTTTGTGGACTTCAACTTTGTTGACTCAACCAAAAATCAAAGCAGAGAACATTAAACCCAACTACAGTTAAACTTCTTTATCCTAAACTGTAAATGTGACTTTCAATCGAGTTGTATTCCGGATTGCAATAGTAACTTTGGGCTGATTTGAAATCTCTAGTTTTAAATTGTTGGTTAGCGAAGTTTTAAGGTTTTCGAAATTTCGATAACGCGATTTTTCAATTTTTTTTTTTGATTTATGGTGTTCCTTATTACAACAGATTTGTTCTAAGTGATCTTGTTTGAAATGTGTTTTTTTTTTCATTTAAGATAATTCTGATTATTCGACACATGTATAAAATGTTATAGAATTCCAGACCCCAATACTCTTTTCACTTTACAGCTTCTTCGTAGCCAAGTTTGACTGTATTTTTAATCTATATCCTGTTTTGATTGCAGTTTTGAGCGATTCCATGTGAAGCAACCACAAACGGTGCCACACAGAAGCGCTCAATTTCAAAGAGTCGTGGGCAGCAGCATGGATGAGGAGCACGACGACGCCAATCGAATAATAATATGAGATTAGATGGGGCTTTAGAGCCCCGGCACGGTGCTGCGACGTTGCAGGGCCGCTTTATTGGCGTTGCCAAGTATCGGCGCGAGACGCGTGTAAAATGTGAGCAACAGCAACAACAATGCGCTGACGAAGACGACGAGGCAGCAGCCGAAGCAGCAGCAACAGCAACAGCCAAAGACGTCAACAGCAGCAACAGTCTAAGCAAAAATAACAGCAGCAACAATTGCCTGGGGACAGCAACGTTGGAGCAACAAGCTCTACACATGTCGCCCAGCCAGGCGCCAGGCACAACAGCAACAATAACAACAATAACACCCAAAACAAATAAAGTCAACTTGCACTTAAACATTGAGGGCGCCACACCATCAGCAGCAACAACAACAACTGTCGCGACCCTAAAAATGCGTGAGCAACAATCGTTAATGCTAATGGGACGTCGGGTCAGTGGCAGCAACAATCGCCGCATGGAAAACATGAAAAAGATGGGGCGCCACACAAACACTGGCAACGTCCTCTGTTTGATTTCCGTTGCCGTTGCGGCATTGCTGTTGCCATTGCCACCGCTGGTTCTGGCCGATGACGGTGACAACTTCTTTGCCGTCAATAGCTTCAGCGTGGGACCCGAGACGACAACACCCGAGTTTGGTAAGTTAATACCACACGGGTTTGGGCTTGGGTCACAACAACAACATCGCCCAGAACGTAGTCTTATCGCACTTGCCACGTCGCAATTGCTATGCATGCAAATAGTGTTTTAACCGCAACGGTAATCAAATATGTACTAACAACAATGACGTCATCATGTTGCACAAGTAAAACCATTGCATAATCATCAGATGCACAAGGACCAAGTCTAGAGTCATGCAAGTTTATGTATGTGGCATGTAGTAGTGGTTGCAGCAGTAGCACAAACAGTAATGGGTTCGTGTCGTGCTTTTCTTTTGTTTAAAGACCATGAACCAACTAAAAGAAAAATAATTCTTTCATTCGAGATATCAGAAAACTTCTTCATGGGTAATTCAGTCACATTAAATACGCTAAAATCCGAAAAAAAGATATTTACATTTATAAGAAGGTTCGAGAACAGAAAACTCATTTGTTAATATCAAACTATATTGCGAAAGTTGTATGAAATATACGAATGATTTAGCAACCGGCTGATCTTAAATCTTTTACTCGTTTCATTTAAAATTCCAAAACTGACTCGTTGAACGAATCGACTTTAATCGAATTTTCTAAGGCCGTTTTTAGGCCCTGCCTTATACAACTATTTTCAATACGTGCTCATCTCTAGGCCCAACTAGTTTTTTAGTTTCGTGTGACCCTCTTTGCAATGCGCAGTGTCACAACAAAAATTTCCTTTTCTATTTCTATTGGATGAGCTGCTGCTGCAGCTGCAATTGCCTTTGGGGCATGTGCAAAAAGTTTGCCCTGTAGATGCTAGCAAATACATTGCTGAGAACTAGTTGATAGACAATTGTTGAAATGAGAAACGTTTCTAATTATAAATATTTGCAGCATGTTTGTGTGTTAAACTAAATTTTGATTTGCTGGTTTTATGAAACGTGACCCAAAGAAACGTTGTATTGAAACTGTATCTTAAAAGTCTAAGTTGTGAATTAATGAAACGAAATACTTGATGAAAAGGAAATAGATTTATTAAACATTTATATTAAAATTGGATATAATTTGATAAATAAGACGCACTTCATCTTCTTACGTTAAAAAACATATCTTTACATATTTGAGAATGTTAAAACTTCTTCAAAACCATCACTAAAGTTCTCTAGTCTATACTGTTGGACCTTGACCACATTTTGACAACCTTTATAATTGAATTTACTAAAGCAGTCTTAGTTTTTTTTTGCCTCAAGAGCACCCGCATGGAGACAGGAAAGAATACGAAAAAAAAACCCAACTGTAAATAAAAATGCCACGTTTGTTAATCTATTTTTGAAATGGGCGTTAAAGGGCAATAGAATACAAGGGAACTGTGAGGGGCGGGGCACACTGGACAGGCGTTGCACACACTTTGTCAACACTTTCAGAAAATGTTGCTCGGTTGCTGCAACGTCCGCTTTGCCACAAAAACCATATGCTATGCAGCAACCAGCAGCAGTTGCTGCTATTGTTGGGCGCTATTCATAGTCAAGTCAGTGCATTTAAAAATAAACCGCTGGCAAATAGACTTACACTCACACACACACACTCAACCACACACATACACAGCGCACTCGACCATAAAAATATACCAGAAAAAATGGCGCAACCTTTTTGCATGCGCAGCCATTTTGTTTTGTCTTTTGCGCTTCCGTTGGCTTAAATGCGAGGCCGGCGTACATCCTTTTCCGTTTTTCCGTTGCCGTTGCTATCGTCATCTGCCCCCATATTTCACATTCTCAGCCACATGCTCATCATCATCATCAAGAGCATCATCATTGACGTTGAGGTTTCTGCCTTGGTAATTATGGCGGAATATCAACCAAAATTAGTGCGCGGATGGCATATGCCGCAACATTAACGCTGACGCTTAACCCCTAGCTGCCTGCCGTTCAGATTTCTTCTTTTTTTTCTTTGCACACATTGTTTTGGACGCCAGTTCCGGCCGAAAGTTACTCCCAAGTGCTTAATTAAGATGCGAACGCAACTCGACTCACTTTACATGCCACGTTCGTGTGAGTCTATGTGTGTGTGTGTGTGTTTGTTTGTTTATTTCATTCAAACTTAATGAAGAATACGCCCCTCAAGCCTCCGTTGGACAAGTGGCATGTGGCATGTACCGACTGAAGTGCCTCCTCCACTTGAGCCGCACTCCGGCCCCTTGAGCACATGCGTTGCTAGCAACGGCTCAACTCACGTGAAAATACACTGAAAGAATTGTATGCTCTATGATTTAAAAACTTTAACATCAGGTTTCAAAAGGAGAATATAATATTATTAACGAACAATTCATAAAAAATATATTTTTTTTTATAAAATTTGTATGGTTATTTGAGCTTTGATCCCAGTTTTTATGCATTTTATTTTTGTCGTAGTGTACTCGCACGACACACAGAACCGGTCTGAAAACCTGCCTCAAACTTAACTGACAGACATGTAGGGGCTCAGCGATTTATACATGAATTTACATTTTAATCTGCCACTAAGCCGCTCGGGATTCAAATACTTTTCAGAGCTTTTGAAATTGGTTTTCGTATCTAGGTTTCTTTGAGGTTTATTGTTCTTGTTGTTTTGGATTGAAAGTTTGTTTGCGGTTTCATTATAAATTTGACACTGGGGATTAGTTGTGTATGTGTGTTTCTTTTTACTTATCCCTTTTCTACCTCTCTACATATATATTTACAGATTATGCGAGTCGTGGGCAAAAAAAATTTGGCGACAAGTGCGATAATACCTTGGAATGCGGTTTTCCCGGCTCCATATGCGATCCAAAGAAGAAAGCCTGCCAGTGCACCGAAGATCTGCAAATCACCAATCACATTGATAAATGTGGCAAGGGTAAGTTGTGGGTGGACACGTGAGCGTGGGCAACTGTAGCGGCCTTGCTTGTCAGTCTGCCAAGTTTTCATTAAACGAAATGCATGGCCAGCAAGCAAATCCCCCAAAGCTTTACGTTGATTACCGGGGTGCAGCCATCAATGCTGTAAATTGAAAATTAAAATTGAAAAAAAACTTGGCAGCTGTCCGCAAATTAGTGAAAGAAGTGGCCAAGGGGCGAATACTTAATCTATATTTGACATAATTGTATTATATATATTCCCTGAACGCGGGCCACATTTAATACCCTAAATTAAAATCAATTTTTGCGATTTTTGTCCCTCTATGATTGACATATTTACAATGCGAACATTTGCCCAATGAGTCATCGATGTATATAGCTTATACAAACACAAAATCGTTTCGAAAATTGCCAAATAATAGATTTGCTTTGCGGTCTTAAACCAGAGTTCTGTGTATGCAAAGCTTAAGTACAATCAATAAATGGTTAGCTTTATATAGTGTTATATACTATCTCTTTGATAGCAATAAAACATTATCAATTTCAAGAAGTTTGCTTATCTTAAAGAAGTTTAAGCATGTAAAATAGTATTTAAAAAATAAACTTATTTTATTGCTTAAGTATTAGCCAAGAATGATTTATTTTTCCTTCAATATCTAGCTCAATCCGACGAATCCTTAGAAAATGTTAATTAAAAGATCACGAAAAATAAGCATTTCACATTATTAGCATAAAATTTAGAAGTTTTGCACACAAATGCTCAAATTATTAAACTTTATCACTTTTAACAACACCACAAACAGTCAAGTGGCAGGTGGGTGGATGCCACTTACCCTCAATCACCGCCACTATTGCTTGCCACATACAAATATTTGTCTGGCCGTCATCATCAAACTGACGCCAGTGACAATTCCCGTTCCGGCGGGACTTATGAAGGCAAACTTGTAAACACTTTCGGAAAAAATGAATATATATATATATATATACACTATATATGTGTACACATATGAATCATGCTGATGATGCAAGGATTTGACTCTATCTTTTGCAGCGGCTGCCATCAACGAGACCTGTTTCTTTAACGAACAATGCGAGGCGATTTACTTTCAGACGGAATGCCGTGACGGACGTTGCATATGTCGGTTCGAGATGTCGCCCATCTGGAGCAAGGATGGTTCGGTCGAGTGCACAGGTCAGTGCGAGGGCCTGTGATTAAGTGTGGATAGAGTAATGGAAAGTGTATTTGCTTGTTTGCTTGCAGGGCGCCAGGATAAACGTGGACCCGAGACATACATTGATCCGGCCATGATTGGCGTACTGGTAGGAATGGCATTGATGTTTATTATTATTTGTGTCGTCCTGCGATTGTTTAGCCAGTGAGTAAATTGCAATGCAAATATTTAACGCCAACACACAAGCACATACTCAAACATCCAAAACCAACGAAGAAACTTTGCTCTACCAAAATATTAAATCAGTGATAGTTGTACATAAGGAACAGGGACAGCGACGGGGCATAGACACTTTCATAACCTAATTGGGTCAATGGGGCTGTTGGCTGAGAAGGGAAAGGCAGAACGGCTGGTTCATTAACGCTCTCCCTGCCTGGCCAAATGATACATAATTTGATTAGCAATTAATTTCAGTTAGATGAACAAAACTTTAGCATTAATTGGCATTAAATGCAGTCATGAGCAAACAGCAAAATCATAGTCAATGCAAAATAAAAGTGAAAAAACATATTGAAACATTATGAAAAACGACTTGTTAGTTAATATCAATAACGTTTAAAAATAATAGAAAAAAATAAAACAGAAAATGAAATAAAATATTTGTATCTTCCTTATAAATTGTTAATGACTCTTTTAATCTTTGGTAATTTGAGATCGTTTTTTAATAAAATGAGTCATAAATTGATTGAAAAATAAACTTTAAATACTGAAACATTCGATACAACGTAAAATCTCAAATAAATTTCTTTTTGTAATAACGTTTATCATAGTTTCTAGTAGATTTTACTATGCATTAAAGTATGTTTTTCAATTTATAATATCTTGGTGTGTTTAGTTTTTAAGTTTTGACGTTGTTACTTATACTTGTTTTTCCTTCTCATGTATGCCAAAGCCCAATTTATTTCTCTCGTTGATCATTTACTAATCGTTCAATATTTTCTCGGTGTTATCCCTTAGGGCACGCTGGCACGAGAATCGCACCATATTCAATACGCCGAATCCTCGATTGATGAACGTGTCCCTGTTGCGGGACAACAAGTTGTTGCACGGCCAGGACAGACGTGGCTCAAGGATGTCAGTGCGTGCGCCATCGCGGCAACCGAGCATGGCCTCACTGCGTCCGCATTCACCAAATCCGTCGCTAGGTAAGACAGGTTTGTATTCAATTTGTGGCGTTCTCAACAACTACGTACTTTGATGGCACCCCACAACAAGTAATTCTCTAATGTAAACTGTGCGCATTTTTGGCTTTGGTTTTCAATTTGTTTGTGTGGTTATTTTTGTCGTTAAACTTTTTTTTCCTTTTTCTTGTGGTTTGGTTTTTGCAATTTTGTTAGAGAACTTGCAGAACTTTCTGCTCACAGTAAAAAAAAAAAATAATCAACTTATTCAATCAATCAGTCAGTCAGTCACCAAACAAACTAACAAAACAAATCACAGCTAAGAAGCAAAAAACAAAAATCACTATGCGAGAAAAAATGTTTGTGAGTGTGCAAAAAGTGAAGCTCTTACTAAAGGAAAAAAAGTAAACTGTTATCTAATATCTATTTCTTAAATACTTTTGATTGACATTTGATAATAATTATAAAAATTAAAGTAAACATATATCTAATGCATGTATTTATAGCCATAAAAAACATTGCAAAATCATTTGTTAAAACCAATAATGTTAATTGAAGCTAGTTGTCTCTTTGAGATATGATATCATTGTTTATTGGAGGTATTAGTTCAGTAAAGAGATAGGTATAAGATGGCTCTAGAGTCTAGACCGATTATATGGGCATGACATTGCATATAGTATTTATGACCATAACTTTATTCATTGACAAATATTTTTTGAAGCAATATTTTAAGAAAAGTGAACATATAAGAAGTGATTTTGTCGTAGCAACAAAAATTTTTATTGAAAACGTTTATATCAGCTTTCGTTCTGGAATATGAAACTGTTTTAATGCCCTTCAATAAGATTTTTATTAGGAGTTAAAAAAAAACTATAAACTTAAAACTATAAAATCACACCGAAAGCATATCAATCAAACCAGAAACGTTTTCCATTTAGGTTCATTTAATGTGTCTTAAAGACTTATTACAAAAGTTCTTAAGTTATAAGGTTTAACCAATAGAGTGGATCGTATTGTGATTGAATTTTTGTACGCAATCGCAATACGTAATCAACAGCAAACAAAAATGCGACGACAAGTTCAAGTGAGCACGACCAAAACCTTTGGGGCTCAATCAAATTGATTGACGCTTTAAGAACCGTTAAATTTAGCGAGCTGGGCTGCTGCTGTTTGTTATCTTAAGCCCAGCGGACAGTTGTTGCCAATTACGTTGGTTCTCCCTTCCCCCCATACATTAACATTATATTAATTTGACTTATTTTTGTGTGTCGCGATGCCAAACAATAAACGTTTCTTTTGCTCGCTGCCTGCTCTTTCTCCTGCAACACTCAAATACACACACATATACATAAACACGAACACACGTACAAGCACAACAACAATTGCTGTTAACAAACAAATTACAAATAAAAAGGTCGCATGATACGCTCCAAGAGCAACACACGCTCCAGCGACTCCCGTGTCAGCGATGTCTCAAACTGTTCGAGATTGCTGGATCATCACCAGAGCGCCGCCAGTCAATACAATGTTGTCCATAGCCATTTTTTGCCCTACGTGCCAACAACAACATCAGCGAATGCCACAATAACGAATGCTGCCCCATCTGCAACGGTGACGTCGATGGCGACGACTACAACGATGACGACGACGCCAGCGTCATCCATTACTGTGACGACGACGTATGTGTCCTCGCCGGAAGCGGCTCCAGCTTGCGGAATGACTGCCAATCCCGGTGCCAATAAGTTTTAGTCATAGGCCAACAAATCTTACAAACTATTTTAATTCAAAAGTCAAATGCAATGCAGCCATATCAGTATCCAGTTACCAGTAACCTGTTGCAGTTCCAGTTCCCGAACGAGGTATGCAGCCGACGTTGTAGTTGCCTCAAAGTTTGTTGAATGTGTGTGTGTGTGTTGTTAGCTTTGTCCTGTAATTGTAGTTGCTGTCTTTGTTGTTGATGTTGCTGTTGTTGTTGTACCAACTGTTGTTACTAAACGCTAAATTGTAGTGAGACAAACAAAAAAGTAACTACTACTCTACTCATAACCAAATTTATATACTTCCAACTTACTACTAATCCATGTATTGTTCAACACTGTCAAACACAACAAGACAAAAGGTACATACACACATTAACTGTTACGATTAAAAGTTCCAAAAAAATAAAGTTACAGATTTTAGTTGATTAGTCTGCCTACATTCTTTGTACTTATTCTTAGACACTTCAAACTGAATCTTAAGAAAACTGTCATTATACTCAAACATTTTCTAATCCATTAACTCTGACCTAAATAGTGGCTCTAACAGCACTTGTTCTGCTTTTTATTTCGATTAACGTTTCCGCTAACGCTTTTTAGTTATCATTTGATTTATAAGCACGCACTTTTCCTGCGTTATTTATGATTTACATATTGTAGATAAGTGAGTTAATCTATATATGCTTAGTATTATAAAGTACAGAGGTCCTTTGAAACTTGTTTAGAACGATGTACAACATTTATATCTCTAGTTTTTACAAATACTATTAAATTTCACAGATATTGAAACTTCTTTCAAGTGACCACTGTATCAGTTAATATATATATTTTTGTAGTGTGTATAACATGTTTCTATGTAGTTCTTTATACTCGTTTCGGATGCATTTTTCAATGCCTGCAGATGCCTCACGTTCGCTGAGTGCCATCCACAACGGTGCCTAAGAGAATGTCAGCATAACACCTACAAACACCTTGTTACTGTTGTTATTGTTGTACCTTCATCTATATCCGGTTATGCTTTTAACAAAATGCATATTTGTTTTTGAAAAACGTATTAAACCTTTGGTACGTGTGATACTCCACAGGCTCCCAGTCGGAATCTCATGGCAGTGCCAGCAATGCTTCAGCCACATCAGTACGCTCAAATCGTTCAAATTCTGTGGCACCCGGCAAGTTGTCCAGCGGAGGTGGAGGTCATCATGAGCGTCACGGCTCCTCGCACCGACAGCACCACTCGCACTATCTGCAGTCGCCGCAGGAGGAGTCACTGATTACGAACATTACCACAAATCCAGTGGCCGAGAGCGTGACCGTTGAAATTATCGAACCAGGACAGAAGTAAATACAAAAAGAAAAGTAGAAAAAAAACCCCCCAAAAAAAACAAGCAATGAAAAAAAAAACACTGAAAAACGAGTCAACAAATCGTCGATATCGTCGTTTAATATGCACGCGATAATAAGGACCTACTTTCAATAGGGGCCCAGACATAATGCCATTGTTAGTAACTTTTTTTAAAACTGATCATTTTTGCAAATTAACAACAATTTTTCGAAACCGTATTAAGCGTATTACAAATTTATGCAGAACCACGCACGAGAACGCAATGCTAATTAATAAATACATATATAGAGTTATATATAGCGGACAATGTGTATATTGTTCGAATATATGCAATTACACCATACCAACAAAAAAATGTTCAAAAAAAAAACCTTGCATAACAAATTCATACTACTCTTTTTTTCAAACCAAAAAAATTTAGAAACAAAAAAAAAACAACAACAAAAAAAAGATCATTGAATTGAGATACTTTATTAATTTATATATAAATATTGTACGCAGATCTTAAGCTTTGGGTTCAATGCTTTAACAGAACCTACGACTAGGCACTCAAGTAAAAATTTCGTAGAAATAAAAATGTTTTTGTAGGCATGAGCTAGTATATATACAGATTTTTTCGGTAAACAATACCTCTTCTTACAAAAAGGAAAAGCGAAAAATCATTGCCAAAACAACAATTAGGACACACAAAAAGCAACAATAATCTAGAACAACAAGAAACAAAAAGAATATGTACAAAGTACATACGCACAACGCCTTATCTTATCTATAAATTTTATCTAGTAGCAGCTACCAATGTGGTTCCGGTTAGTATATATATTTAGATATATATACATATAGCGCGAGTTCCAGCCACGCCTGCAATTACAGCTGCTGTAGAAGTATGGATATTATTATTCTTATGCCAAAAAAAAAACACAGAAAAATGCTAAAAAAAAAAAAAAAATTGAGAAAAAATATTAAGAACCTCGGGACCATATTTTATAATCAAAATATGCGTTTCAAATACCGAAAGCAAGCACGTTTAGTTCCCTAACAAACTAACATTTTACTTTTAACTTTACCATATTGTTACACCTTGATGGCTGAACTAAAGTTTAGGGAACACAGACAAAGACACAAGAAAGCAAATAAGCTAGCACACAAAATGCACAATCAAGTGCCGTAATCAGTACCGAGTAGTTAGCGCCTAACTAAGTATAAACTAAATTACGAGTAGATGCTAGTTATCTAAATTGACTTCCAGTTAGTATTTGAGTTCTAAACACTTTCTGCTAAACTATTGAGTTTAAAAATCAAATTCTCACTCACAAGTTTTTTTTTTTATTATTTATATCCTCTGAAAGGGTCGTTGTGCTATCTTTAAAGTTCAGCCCTGGGCGAGTTAATAATAGGGGAAGATTCTTAGTGCGTCCAGTGCTGAGCCTTCATGTAAGCTGACCAATTTATAAAAATATATATATAGTACATAGTAGTACTTAGAATGTGGAGTATGAGTATAAGGTTTTTGGTTTTCAGCAATACCCTCCCTCAACCAAATAAAAACTTTCTCATTTGCTTTTGTGCTCAATCAAAGAAGCTTAACTGTGAGAATAACAAAGTGAATACAAAATGTGTGTTTATACTTAAAGAAATCGAATCCTTAAGTAATAAATACAAAAAAAAAAAAAAAACCCAAATGAAATAAGCCTAATATGGTACGTACAATTTAGTAGAGCGAATGTAAATCGCATAATGTTAAACTTAAACAGAATTATTAAAGAATTCCGATTAAAAAAAAATTGCTTAAAAAATAAAATATAGCTAAAAATACGAGTACTAATTAATTGCAACAAAATAATTTAATTCAAGTTGCATCGAATTTTTTCTTAAACCAGCAAACAAACAATCTTATTTCTAGGGCATCAACAAGTAAGCATACGTATTTACATTCAACACACAAGAACCGAAAGTATAGTTACAAATTAATGTAAAGATAAAAAAAAATAGAAAGGAAAAAAAAAACAACTTAAGCATTGGAATTTGGGGAAGGATTTCAAGGTTTAACTTTGTTTTTAAGACAACAACACTTAATTTTAAGCACAGGTAAAACTTAAATTAAATTTAATAAAATAAATATATATACATAATTATAAACATACATTAATTTATGAATATTCTTCAAACACTGATTTTTCTATTTACATCAAAATACCAAAAATGTTGAAGGCAGACTTTAAGTAAGCGAATTTTAAATAAGCAAAAATCATAAGAAAAAAAATGTTTTAAAAAAAATTATATACATCAATATATGCTTTATGTACTTTAATATTTATACACAAAAAAAAATACATCTGAAAACTACAAAAAAAAAAAAAACACATTATTATATACACTTGTATAAAACGTTTAGTAAAAATCTATGCGATAAATTCATTTACACTCTACCAAAACAATTTTATACATACATATACCAAGCAAAATTTCATAAATCTAATTTATATATATATATGAAATCTACAAAAACAAAGAATAATTAAAACATAATCGAACATCAATGTCAAAGCAAAAATATTTAAAATAAAATATATGGAAAGCTACAGCATCTAATAAAAGGAAACACATTATTCTCAAGATTTCTCATGTGACTCATGTTATACTAGCAACACCAACAACCAAAACTAGAAGTTGAGCGTAGTTATAGTATTGGAAAAAGAATAAAACAGTAGCCAGAAAAATAGAGCGCTAGTTTAATCGTTAAGTAAATAAATACATACGCATTACATACAAAAATATACTAACAAAAATGAAATGCTTTTTTTCAAAAACGTAAAGAAAAAACTCAAACGCTACAACAACTTCGTATATTATACATATAAAGTACATATATATATAAAACAAATATAGATTTATATTTAAAAATCAGTTCACTATAATAAAAACTATATTACCATAACTTAAAAACTAACAACATAAACAAACTACAGTCTTTTTTATAATGTGGTTCCTCTAAAAACGCTCAATCGCCCTTCAACATGCTGATCCGCTCCTGGCAAGCATTTGCCCAACACCCTTTTGTGATAACTTTGCTCGGCGACGTAACGCAAATGTTTTGCACTACCCGCTCCTGTCTTCTCCACGAAACGGTACAAATGTCCATTACGGTGCTGCAACAGCTCATGTGGATGCCCCAATTCCGCCACACGACCCGCATCCAGTACAAGCACACGATCCGAATCCATAACCGTATGCAACCGATGGGCAATTGTGAGCACCGTACAGTTGGCAAACTTGGAGTGTATTGCCTCCTGGATAAGCTGATCGGTGCTGCAGGTGAAATGCATTAGATCGTTTTATATAGGAATCTAGACTTAACTTACTCTGGATCCACATTAGCCGTTGCCTCGTCCATGATGAGTATATTATTATGCCGTAATATAGCACGAGCCAAACAAATCAGCTGCCTCTGACCCATGCTAAAGTTGACACCACCATCGTGCAACCGATAGCTGAGACCTCCTTTCAGTGCACCCACAAAGGACTTAAGCTTAACGGCGTCCAGCGCCTGCCACAGATCCTCGTCCAGCTGCTGCTCAAAGGGATCCAGATTGTAGCGCAGTGTACCCGAAAAGAGCACCGGATCTTGTGGTATAATCGAGATGCGACTACGCAAATCGTGCAGTCCCAGTTTTCCAATATCATAGCCATCGATCTCGATGAGTCCCTCGTTGAGTGCGAGCCGAAGGAGTGCCTGAACCAACGAGGATTTTCCTGCGCCCGTGCGGCCCACAATGCCCACTTTCTCTTTGGGATGTATGGTGAAACTTAGACCCTTTAGCACATAAAGTCCATGATCACTGTAACGCAGTCGCAGATCCTGAAAGTGTAACTGACCCGCACTGGGCCATCTCACTGGCAGATTGACAGCTGCTTCAGTCTCATAAGAAGGCTCTGGAGGTATGTTAACGTATTCCAGTACACGCTCAACATTGGTCATCTGATTCTCCAGTTCGACAGTTTGCCGCATGCCCCACTGACATATAATGCTCAGAGTCATGGACTGTGTAATGGCCAAGCCTACATCTCCGCTATAATAGTCACCATCGAACACCAGAAAACTGAAGGTAACGAGTAAAATATACAACACACAGATGAGATCCGTCCAAAAGGCAAAGGCTCGATTCACACTGCCATACAAAAACACCGCAGAAGTATTCTCATTTTGATAGCTGTGAAAATTGCGCTCCAAACGCTTTGTGGCGTTCAAAGCACGTATTGTTGTCAATCCTCGAAAGGTTGAGTTTGTGTGCGAATAAATGGGACTTCGAGCTGGGTTTAGAAAAGAAAGGAAACTAAGTATTTAACCGAAATATTGGCAAAATATTATTAGGAATTGGAAAATGAAGAACAGCGTCGAACTGCCAGACCTTTATAATGTCTTTCGGATTACCCGTCTGATGTCTACTTACATATCGTCTCAATACGCTTGAGGCTCCTGCTTGCGCCAATGTAGAGGCTTCGCGAAAGGTATAGCAAACCAATCATCACTATTGCTGGTATAAGAAGCCAATAGTTAGCGGTGCTTACGACCAATAGGACTGCTAGGCCATTGACAAAGAACTGCAGGGACTCCATCATTGACTGCGGCAAGCTAATGTCAATGGCCAAGATATCGCTGGAGAAACGATTAAGGATTCGACCCGAGGTGGCGAGGGTGAAGAACTGCATGCTGGCGCGTATAATACCCCGAAAGAGAAAGTTGTGTATGCGCAACGAGATGCGTAGACACATCATAAAGAAGCCAAAGGAGCGTAGCACATACAAGCACAGGGTGCAGACGATCAGCACGGCATACAGGGTGACCAAGCGTGTGCGAATCTTGCGACGCTCAATGGGCGTTTCTGTTTCATCCGGTTCCGTTTCCTCCCAAGTGGCCCTGAGAGTTAAATAAAAATATATTTATTTGGCAAAGATTTAGGTATATGTTGTACTCACCATTTCGATAGGAATATGTCCATGCTAGCCTCAAATCCACGCGCCATCAGAAAGACAACCAGGATAAGGATCACTACCAGCGGTAAACCCAGCACCGCAAAGTATTGCTTGTATGTGCTTAGCTTGACAGATCCCTCCAGCTGTTGCTCCTTGTATCTCTGCTCATGCTCATCCAGTTCCACTTGGAGCTGCTGTTGTGACAATGGATCTCTTGGTGACACCTCCTCATAGATGCTATCGGCACGCACTGCGCGCAGCTTAGCAACCTCACTATCATTGGCGATGGACATGCGGAAGCGGATAAGCTTTTTCAGGGTTTCATACCGGCCTTGGATGGACGCACGTCCACCCTCCATGAGGACCATGTGATCTGCATGTCGGAGTAACTGCACACGATGTGTGACCAGGATGCGTATCTTATCACTGAGAAACTCGTTCAGGCAATGCTGTAGGAGCAATCTTCCAACGTGTGTATCAACTGCAGAGAGTGGATCATCCAGCAGGTAGATATCTGCTTTGCGGTAAACAGCTCGTGCAAGACTCACCCTAGCTTTCTGACCTCCACTCAGACTGACGCCCGATTCACCCACAATGGTGGCGTCGCCATGCGCCAGTTGCTCGATATCCGTTTCCAGCAGACAGACGCGTAGGACATCCTTGTAGCGTCGTTCATCGTAAGGTTCCATGAAGATAATATTGTCGCGCAGACTGCACCGATTAAGCCAGGGCTCTTGTGGAGCATAGCTTATGACGCCATTGAGCTCCACATTGCCGCTGATTATGTCCAGTTCCCCGAGCAGAGCAGCTAAAAGTGTGCTCTTTCCGGCGCCCACTGTACCCACAATGCCCACAAACTGCTGTTCCTCCGCCTGGAAATTTATATCCTCGATGTGGCACTGTCGTTTCTCCTGCTTGGTCTGATCCCAGCTAGCAGTCAGATTGCACAATGTGACGCTCTTTCTCAGCGCCAGAGGATTATGCATTCGCCCGAAGTAATTGCCATGCTGTAGGTCATCATCCACATCGTTGAAGTTGGCAACACCACCATCCGCTGGATCCTCATGCTGCAGCAGAAAGTCCAGAACGCGTCGGGCAACGACATTAGTCTCCGCCCAGGAATTAATAGCCAAGGGCCAAAGATGGAGCAGCGAATCATTGAGATGATCATAATAACTCGAAACAATAAAAATTTTCTGAGCGGTCACAATATCTCCCGTAAAGACATAGGTCACCAAGCACAGGAACAATGATAGCTTAGAGATCATATCAGTGCATTGAAGCGCCGCATTGATATACAGAGTACCCTTTATAGCACCCATTTCTTTCTTGCGCACTCGAGCTATCAGTTTCGCAAAGGACTTCTCCCAGGCATACATCTTGATTACTTGCATTGCCGAGATGATTTCATTCATTAGTTTGACCCGTTCATCGCCATATTCAGCCGAGAGTCTTTTAAACTTAGCTGTCGCCTTGGCAGCCCAGACTTGCAGCGGAATGAACAGTATAATGGTGACCATGCCCACCAGTGCTGGCCAGCCAATGACCTGGTAAATAATATAGCCAAAGATTAGACCTTCGACAGGACCCTTCCACAGCTCATGGAAGAAGTAGAAGGTCTCGTTGAACTGCGGCAAGTCGGTGGCCATTATGGCTATAGCATAACCACTCATTCCACTGTTATCAGCCGCCACGGACACACGAAGACACTTCCTGTAGACCAATCCGGCACAAGCCAGACGAATACGAGCTCCCAGCTTAAACATTTGAAACATGAAAGGATGATAGCAAAGTGCTCTAATAAGTGAGCACAGGACTACACCCATTGCGTATAAATAAGCTGATTTCTCGGATATATCACCATCAGAGCTCTCCGAGAAGTAGTTTACCAGCCTGCCCAGCAGCAGCGGTTGCATTGTGCTGCAGGCAAAGTGAACAGGGAATTTTAGGGTTGTCTAGTCGAGAGTTGCTCGATAAGTACTACTTACTGCAAGGAGATCTCCAGCAGTGAGTAGAGTATGCAAATAGGCACAAAACTGGAGCCATATGCCTTAAAGATCATGTGCATCACACTGGGTTGCGGTCTCTTGAGTTCACGTTCCCAATAACCCAGCAAATGTTGCGAAACATTTTTGCTATCCAGGCTGGGAACATTGTCATACAAATCAGCAGGATCAATGCTTTTTCCATATCCTTTGCGCATAATATTACGTGACCAGCTGCGAAAAAAAACATAGTTTTTATTCCTAACAGAACTACCTTGTGTGAATATTGAAAGTTGAGAGACAGGCAAGCCTTGCGACACTGCCATAAATCTGGAAACGATTTGCTCTTCAAGCATTATCTTATCGCAGAGGCGACAGACACACAGACAGGAGGAGATTTTATCGCAAAAAAACACATTTTGCAACTCGTTAGTTTGAATTTCCTGAATTCTTAAATCAGTCACAAATTACTTATACTTATTGATACTATTTATTACTCATACGTATATGTTTATTTATTATAGTTTAGCTGACGAATCGCTTAAAATTTATATTTTTATGGTCATGTACAGATTTACTGATTTCTGCAATTTATAGAATCACGCACTCACATAAAAAACCACTTAGATAGAATATTGGCCTTTAACACTGGATTCGGTTTTCGTGCCTCCTTTGTCGCGCACATTTTTAAGCATTGAGTTCCCTAAAGTCGCCAATTTGCAGCTGCGAACACTTTCTTCTATTGATCAGTTATATATCACATAGATTTCTTTTTACTACATTTATTTCACTTGAATCCTTTCGCACTTTTCCCGCATGTGGCCGTTGACTTTGCCGTTTCGCTCGTTACTAATTTGTCGTGTGTGAAAACAAGTTGATTTTTAACTGAATGTCGCGCTACCTTCCCGAATCATCACTATAAATCAATGATCCGCGGCGGCCCTATCGCACCACTTGCTGGTGGTTTTATCTTAATGCCTACCTGACAGCAAATCATCAGCGGCTGCAGTCGCTACCACAGCGCACGACTAGGGTAAAAAAAAATGGTCAGACGAGAATCAAGACCCAAATACAAATGTTGAGTAATTCTTAATCAGTTTTAACAATTTTATGTTCTTAGCCATTGACAATTTCAATTGTAAAAAGTAGTTTACATTAGTTTATTTGTTGTATAATAAAATATTATGATTTAAAATTTGTTTATTGTTGGTAATAATTTTCAGGCACTTTATTGAGATTTTGTACGTTAACACATACGTACATAAGTACAATGTCATAAGGCAAAATCCTTATTTTAAGTTCACACCACATATTGTATAGTATATATATAAATATATAAAAATAAGTAGCACTTGGCCTAATTTTATTTAAGTTTCTTTCGTATTGATTTGTGCAAATTGCTTTTGAGTTCTACTACAAATATAATGAAGACATAGCGGAGGCATACAGATAAGATTTACATATATCCTAAAGGATGTGCTGTTTTGCATTCATAAATTCGCTATTGAAAGTAGTTAATCAGTTCAGTTAATTACGCTTACATTCAATAATGTACATGGTACTTAACTCAAAATATATATAACTTATACAAATTACAAGTACATAACAGAAATTAAACATTTCAACGTACGCTCATAATACTTTTAGTTCCCAATGCTATACATCTTAAGTTATATGTGCTTGTTGTTTGTGAGCCCCTATTTATATGTGCTACTCTTTCTTTTCGTGGTTAACTGTGACATCGAACTCATCGGCAGACACTCTGCCGTCCAGCAAGCGTTTGCTATAGCTCTCCTCGGCAGCTTGTTGTAGAGCATATGATGTCGCCGCTCCTGTGTTGTTCACCAAGTGGCGTAGACAGCCGCCTGGACGTTGCAGCAGCTCGTAGGCATGGCCTAGTTCACGTACTTCGCCCGCATCCATGACGAGCACACGATCCGAATCCATAACCGTATGCAATCTATGAGCAATTGTGAGCACCGTGCAGTCGGCGAACTTTGAGCGTATCGTTTGCTGAATCAGTTTGTCGGTTCTGTAAAGATAACAGCCATTTAATTATATAAAATCAGTTAAAGAGTTCCGCAAACTTACTCTGGATCAACATTAGCCGTAGCCTCGTCCAATATCAGCACACGATTCTTACGTAGAATGGCACGTGCCAGGCACACAAGTTGACGCTGACCCACACTGAAGTTGGAGCCCCCATCGTACATGCGACAATCGAGACCACCTATCAGCGTCGATACATAGGAACGCAGCTCGACATCGGCAAGGGCCTTCCACATGTCATCGTCTGTGCGATCGTCCATTGGATCTAGATTATAGCGAAGTGTACCCGAGAAGAGCACCGGATCCTGTGGTATTATGGAGATTTTACTACGCAAATCGTGCAATCCCATGTGCTCAATGTCCACATCATCGATGCGTATCATGCCCTCGTTGCAGGCCAAACGGAATATGGACTGTATAATGGAGGATTTGCCGGCACCGGTGCGTCCCACAATGCCAATCTTTTCGCGTGACTCAATGGTGAAGTTTAGATCCCGCAACACAGGCGCCTCTTTCGATGAGTAGCGCAACTTGAAGTTGATAAACTCAATGCGTCCTTTGCTGGGCCATTCGGTTTTTGGTTTGAATTTCTCTGCTGTTTCTAGCGGTGGCTCCGATGGCTGCTCTGTGTACTCCAGCACACGCTCCACACTAGTCATCTCATTCTCCAGCTCAGCTGTTTGACGCATACCCCACTGGCACATGCCCGTCATTGTGGTACTGTGCAATAAGGCCAGACCAACATCACCGCTGTTAAATTCATTACGCAGCAGCAGAAAACTGAATGTTACCGCCGTCATATACCCAATGCACAAAAGATCTGACCACAGGGCAAATGCGCGAGTACAAGAGAGGAAGAGGAACCAGGCGGAGGTATTGGCATTCTGATACTCGTGGAACTCAGTTTCCAGAGCGCTCTGTGCCTGCAGAGCACGTATCGTGGTCAGACCCTGAAACGTTTGATTTGTCAGTGAGTAGACAGGACTACGAGCTGTAAAACATGAAACAATTTTGTTAGAAAGATCATTTAAATCAAAAATCCTTGATTTAAACTTACAAATGCCCTCCAGTCGCTTAACACTGCGACTGGTGTTCACATAGAGATAACGTATACACGCTAGAACGACAACAATAACAGCAGCGGGCACCAGTAACCAGTAATTGGCTATTGCCACAATGATCAGCACACCAGATACATCAATGGCAAACTGAAAGAGAAACCAATTGATTAATTTTAAATATCTACCAGTCAACGTAATTATTAATAGACTTACAGCTACGCAATCGAGTAGGGTGTGCGGCAGATCCGTATCCACTGTGCGTATATCCTTGGAGAACCGATTCAAAATGCGACCCGAAGAGTTTGTATTGAAGAAATACATGCTGGCTCGCGTAATACCCCGAAATAGTCGATCGTGCAATCGAAGAGAGATGCGCAGACACATCCTAAAGTATCCAAATGTACGAATCAGATAAACAATCAGCGTGGACGTAAGTATGATAGCATAGAACAACATCAGCTCCTGACGAACACCGTCTTCAATGCCCTCAGAGCTAAGTGGTGCTGATGCATTAGCGGTATCATTAACAGGGACCTCCGTAGACACCTCCAAGGTGTTATTCAAAACCGATGGAATAGCATTTATGGTGCCATTAAGCGCAATCTTTTCCTCCCAAATGACCCTGCGAAAAATATATAAAACCAATTTATAAAATATAAAATTTTTAATAGAATATTTCCACACACTCACCATCTCGACAGGAAGTAATCCACACCCGTAAGCATCACTCTGGAGCAAATGAATAGCACCACAATCAAACCAAGCAGAAATGTGCTCTCCAACGCTTTGAAATAAGAGGCGTAAACGCTGAACTTAACTGCACCAACAGACTGCTGTTCCTGGTTGAGTTCCTCGACAGTTTCATCTGGACGCAACAGCTGATTGTGCTGATGATCAATACTCTTCTCAGAGTCACTGCGTGATATATGACTGCTAATACTGTGCGTATCGATGCCACTCTCGTCATGCGGTTGCTCCAAAAATTGAAACTGGCGGGAGCGTTGTAATTCCTGATAGCTGCCTTGTGCGACCACTTTGCCGGCGGACATGAGCAGCAAGTGTTCTACATCAAACAAATACTGCAGCTGATGCGTGACCAGAATGCGTATCTTGTTTGAGAGGAAGTCACGTATACACTTATCAAAAATGTGCTTTCCCACATGTGTGTCTACGGCGGAGAGCGGATCATCCAATATATAGATATCCGCTTTGCGATAAACGGCACGTGCTAAATTCACACGAGCCTTTTGACCACCACTGAGGCTGACTCCTCGTTCGCCGACCACTGTTAGATCCCCACGGGGCAGCAGCTCCAGATCACGTTCCAGTGCGCACACCTTAACCACTTTCTTATAACGCCTCTCGTTGTAGTCCTCCACGAACACAATGTTATCGCGTATAGTTCCCTCAAAGACCCAAGGCTCCTGTGCAGCATATGAGACTTTGCCATGTACAAATGCCTCACCCTGGTTAATGCCCACCTCGCCGAGCAAAACATTGAGAAAACTAGACTTGCCAGCGCCCACAGGGCCAACGACAGCCGTCAGAGTCTGATCCTGTATATCTGTTGTAAAGTTTTCAATGGCACAATTGGAATGTCCATCACCGTCCCACGACGCTGTCACGTTCTTCAGAGCAACACATTTCTTGGTCGCATCGGGATTGTAATCCCTTAGCCGATTGGGCTGTGGTTGTAGCTGTGCCTGTTGAGTCAGACCATTGGACAGCAGAGAGCCATTCAGTTCGACATTCTTCTTTTTGTCCGCATCGTTCAGTTTGCGCTTGTTCTTTGGTTTCTTGGCATCGGCTTCCAAATTTATAGGTGCTTCTGCCTTATCGCCATCCAACAGGAATTCCTTGGTTCTTCGCGCCGATACCAAAGCCTCGGCAATGAACGTAATTGACAGTGGCCAAAAGTGCACCATGGAGTCGTTCAGCATGTTGAAATACGATGAGACCATGTACACCTTCTTGGCAGTGAGAGCATCGCCCAGATAAACATAGGAGCAGAGTGCGAGAAACACAGATAAAGGTGATATCATCGATGTGCAGCTGAGGGCGGCATGAATATAAGCCGTTCCACGTATCGCCTTCACCTCCTTCAAGCGCACTTCGGCAACAACACGGGCAAAGGACTTCTCCCACGCATACATCTTAATCACTTGAATGCCTTGAATAATCTCATTCATTAACTTGACGCGCATATCTGTGCGTTCAGCAGTTTTTTGGCGATAATATGCAGCATTCTTGGCAGCCCATGCCTGCAGTGGTATAAAACTAAGCATAAAGGATACACCAATCACAGCGGATAGTCCAATTTCGCGGTACATGAGGTAGCCAATCAGCAACGATTCCATTGGTCCCTTCCACGTGTCGTGCAAAAAACACAGAGCCACATCAAAACGTCCCAAATCATTGGACAATATATTAATCGCACGTGCACGCAATCCATCATTGCTGCTACTTTTGGAAACCTGTAAGCACTTCCTGTAGATGAGGCCAGAGAGTGCTAGACGCATTTTTGTGCCCAGTTGAAATATGAAGAAGATAAAGGGATGGAATGTTATCACAGGCACCAGCATGCAAACCACAATGCCTATGGCATATTGATATGCTTCCGTTTCACTTATCGTTGTTTGATCCGTTGCAAAATAACCAACCAGACTGCCCAGAAACAGCGGCATAAGAGATCTGCAATTTAAATCGAAAAATAGCACAAATGACTTTTTGTTTTCTTTTTTTCGAGTTTGCACTTACTTGCAAGTGGTTTCCACGACGGCAAAGAGTAAACCCAAAGGCATGAATTGCCATCCATATGCGCGGAACATCATGCGTACAACACTCGGTTTCTCTCGCTTCTTCTCATCCTCCCATAGATCACCAAATCTGTTTGTCACGCGTGCGCTGTCCAGCGTCTTTCTATGCTGATACAGTTCCTCATCTGTAAGTGGACCCTTAAGTCCACGCTCGAACATATCTCGCATCCACCTGTAATTTATTTTCAAATTAGTCTTTGTGTTTTATCACTTCAGTTACTTGTTTTTGATAAGAAGACAAAGTATACTTAATAAAACTAATTCGTTTTTGTAGACTTTATAAGGGTAATTAACGATAGCTCTATTTTTTTTTCAGGGATTAACAGATTTCAATTGCCCATGATTACAAGATTTGTTTTGCTGATGTAACACGCCTGGAAATTATGCTACTCATAACACTATGCTTATGGATCCAAAATGGCTCATCCTAAATGTGTAGTAATCAATAAAAATCATTGCGAAAGACATTTATTGTTTACCACGTGATCCACATAATCCACGTAATCTAGTCTGACACTATCAAAGGACTACAAATTTTGTTTATTCTGTAAGGCAGGTGTATTAAATCTTCGTCTGATAATTTCTCTTCCGTGTACATATGTAAATTAACTGAACACTACTTAAATATGTATAGACAAAGACAAAATGTTCTTGATTAAAGACAAAGAATGAGGAGAGGTTCCACTTTTGCGATTATTGCAGAATCATATTATTCGAACATGCTATGAACAGTACACAGTATATATTCAGTAGTTTTCCTTCTAATAAATACAACATTGTGTTTCTAATCAAAGCAAACATATGCGCGTCTGTGCTTTGTCCAATCATATATATCACATATTAACTCATATGTGTAAGTTCGAATGTACAGATAACAATTTAGCCTTGAGAGCTATACTGACATTTAATATACACGATTATGAAGCGTGTAACCACAAATTTCAGGGAAAATAAATTAGTTAAGCGGATGAATAACCGTTATGTAAAACCACACCTAAGAATTAGACCATTTTAATTATTTGTCAATACAATACAATTAGTAGTATAATTTTGTAAAAATTAAAATAATTAGTTTTGGGACAGTGGAATAAAAACATGAATATTTTTCTTAACCTGAAATATTTCTAAATACATAGTTTTCCTATTAGCGAGTATCACTGTATCTACATACTTGAGTACATGGTGAACATATGTAAATCTAATACAGCTTGACACGTGCTATCGAGCGGAGTCCGACTGACAGCCAAAGCAAATGTGAATAACTACCGTTATGACTAATATGTATATACATATATACAGGAGGGGGAATAACCTTAGACGTTTATTTACCAGAAGCTCCATCTTGAGAAGATATTTGCATTTGTGTAGGGATTCTTTGGCCGTACAATTTTTCTTCTGGTGCGGTTCATAATATGCGGCTCTTTTAATTTATTAGTTTTGGCACACTTATTACTTTTGCCGTTTACCGTTACGCCGCACGAATTACAAGTAAAACGGTAAATTGATTTTCTTCCACTCCTTTTTTTATTTTTGTAGTGGTAAGTCAGATGATTTATTAATATTTTAGGCAGTCACACAATTTTTTTTTGTTTTAAAACCAATCGCCTTCAATGACAAAACTTTAGTTGTAAATTGTATAGGTTCGAGGTCAGTAGAAACTTTATGGTATTAACTACTCAGAATTAACCGTTTGTTGAAGTGATTGCCCTGGCAACAAACAAAGCAAAGTAAATACTAAATGCAAATCACTTTTATTTCGTTTTTTTATCCGTCCGTACAGATTTAAACTCACACACACAACAATAAACACTATAAATTGCCTTTGTAATTAATTTTAATTTACACAATTATTACGAGAAACAAAAATGCAGAATATTTGTAGGACCGATGCACGTCTCCTCGGTCCGACTTGTGAAATAGCAATGGGAGAACGGCCAAGAGCAATGTGAAAAGAAAACTATGCGAGCGAGCCGCATGCGAGAAGAGCGAGCGAGTGAAATGATTTGAAGCGAGAGTATGTTGGTGTTCACCAGCTGCTTTGTTGCTACTTATTATTTCACGCTTAGGGCATTTTCGGTTTGTGACCGTGTTTGTAACTGGAGAGGGTTGGAAACAAAATAACTCATATATAAGGCTCATATTAAAAATGCAAACAAATTTTCTTATAAAAAGTTAAGATCCACAACAACTACCTGAAACACACTTAACAGCACGGCTTGAAGGGTGTGAACGCTTCGGTTTGATAAACGAACATAATATTTTTTGGCTTTGTTTTAATCAGTTTCGCTCTCATGGCATGACGACAATATGTGTGTTTGTGTGTGTTGCTTGAAACGGTTACTACTGAGCTGTCGGTAAATAATAAAGAGGGAGAGTGAGAAGCAACAAATTTGTTTGCCTTCAATTTAAAAATTGAGAGGGAGCAATTGCCGAGCATTGTGAAATTGTTTAGACATATACATATGTACATATGTATAACCAAAAAAGCTCTTTTAAATGAAGAAAAAACAAGCCAATGTTCAAAAACCGGCTACCATGATGTTTAAGATGTATGGTATTGCAGCATATTAACAAGATATCGTTATCATTTCACAAATTTAGAAATTCTTTTGTTTTTGACACGCGCACGCCAACAAGATTAAAACCTATAAGAAAGATGATGGCAAACAGAAATTATTTTACATCATGAGTGATGATCATTTATTATGGGTAATTATGGATTAGATTAAAGTTCTTTCGTGTATTATTATTTTTTGTTTGTTTAGTAAATTTGGGGGAAAATACATATTGAAAATCAAAACGGGGTTCGCTTAGATAATGACAAATAACATGCCCATTTAATCCTCAATGTATTCGAATGGCTCTGGTGGCTCGGGCTCCTTCTCATCATCATTCATCGGACCGAAAGCGGCGACGGGTTCAACAAGTTGCTGATCTTCAGCTTTGCCCGTATGTTGAAATACAATGATGCCACCAATTGTGACATCCTTCATGGGCTCATAGTGCTGGCCATCAATGACGCTAAGGACCTTCAGTTGCTGGCGTAGAGCACGGGCTGGATTTTGTAGAATCTCAAAGTTGGGTTCTGGTTCCTTCTTTTCCTTCTTCTCCTTTTCTTTGTCGGCAGATGTTGCGCTGGTACTGGCTGCTTCCTTATCCTTATCCTTTTCATCATCCTTTTTCTTATCCTTTTCTTCCTTCTTCTTGGGCTTGGTCTCCTCAGCTGCTGGCTTCTCGTCTGTCTTGGCTGTAGACGTTTCCATTTTCTCATCTTCCTTTTTGCTGCCTGCAGCTGCCACAACGGCGCTCTCCTTGCTATCCTCATCTACATCCATCTTCTCATCCTCTTTTTTGTCGGCATTCTCACGTCGCTTCTGTCGTGCAGCAATCGAGAGGACAGCCGTAGCCACCTTTTCTCGCTCCTCGCTCTTCTTCTCCTCCAAAGGCGCTGGATAGGCGTACAACGATGGCTTAGCCGCCGATCTGTACTCCATCTTGGGCATCTTCAGATCCGAGTTCAGACCAATAACACAGGTCGGCGTGAATGCCAGAGACAGTGTGTGCGCCAATGGGAACCAGTACCAGTACTGGGTAAAGGCTAACATACCCACAACAGCCTGCAGATTGGTGTGTCCAGTACGGGATTGTAGCGAAAGAGTCGCATTGCGACCGCCAGCATCAATGATGCCTAGAAAGATAAAGAACATTTTAAATATTGAATTTTGTACTTCAAACAAGTAAGAAGGCTCTAGTCGAGAAATCCCGACAAGTATGTGTGCGTGTACGCATATAGTGCATACTTTCCTAACTTCAATGTTCCATATCTCCGGTGTTTCTCAACCGATTTCAATAAAATTTTAACAGATTGTCATTATTTCGTCTAATGTTTCAAACTGCATCATAAAGACTTCTGAATTCAAGATTTTGTTGTTATCGATCACATGTGTATATCGGAAACGGGAAGAGTTATCGAAAATTTAAAAACAAACTTGTACTGCGCGGGGATTAGGCGAGCTTATGTACCAAATCTGGAGTCTCTAGCTCTTATATTCTCTGAGATCGACGCGTTCATACATACGGACGGACAGATGACATGGCTATATCGACTCGGCTGTTGATGCTGATCAAGAATATATACCATTACACCCTTTTTACCCATTTTCAATGGGTTCGGGGTATAAAAAGAAATGTAGAACACACCTTGAGCCAAAATAGCTCCATATTTGGCCATAACATCCTCATGCTTATTGCTTATGACCTCGGCGTATAGCTGGCGGAAGAAGGTGCTCTTGGGGCAGCTCTGATCTGTGTGCTGAATAAGGATCATGGCAGATGCAATCAAAGCGCCCTGACGTACAAAGTTCACCGGATCGAACTTGACCATTGGCTCCAGTAGAGCAATCGCTTCACGGAGTCCAGTGCCAGCGCAAGCAATGCCCAGAGCCATGGCGGCACCATAACGCACATGCGGATTATAAGATTCGGCAAGTAGACTAACCACCGATGGACACTGTTCCGGTGTGCGGAAGAGAATGAAACCAATGGCAGTGACTGCAGCACGACGCACATCATCGTTGACATCGGAGACGGCTACGTGGAGAAGCTTGCGAATGGCCTTGTTGCTTCCACTGCCATTGTAGGCCATTGCCAGGGTGTACATGCCCGAGCGACGCAGAACGGGATCCTTGTCCGTTGAGAGGCTGGTAACTAGGGGATCGGCTTCTTCCAGGCGCGAGAACATGGTGAGAGAAATGCCAACGGCCAAGCCACGCAAGATCTTCTCGTGCTGCGTCTCCTGTGCATACGACACCATATCCTCTATGGCCTGTGCATTCTTAGAGCCCAACATGACCATGCCCATGGCAATGCCAGCTGCTTCACCGGTGACCGCATCATCCTGATACAAATTGAACTTCAACTGTTCGTATAGATCCTGGCGATGAGTGCCCATGCCGGCTAGACCCAAACCCAGACAACCACCATGACGGACATTCTCGTTCTGGGCATCCTTCAGCTGTTGCAGCAGATAATCAATGATATTAGCGCCATGGTTTGCATGAATCAGACCCAAAGCGTAGAGGGCACCACCCTCGGAGTAGCCAGAGCTGGGACCCGCCTCCTTGGGAAGGTAGCTCTGCATCAGGGCGAGCGAATCCTTCTCATGCCCGCGATGTATAACACCCAGCGAGGCAGTGGCTGTTAACTTGGCCCAATTTGTGGCACGCGCCAACCAATCAAGATTATCGCGCAGGAACTGATCCGAGGTGGTCCCACTATGCATGTAGGCATTTGCGATAACAGTCGCCGTGTGGCAGATGGACACACGCACTGCCTCCTTGGTGCCACGCAGTACCTGCAAATCAGCATGATTGCTGCGGATGAGGAACTGCAGCTGCAGATCAATGGATACCTCGCCGGAGAGTATAGATATTAGCTTTTCAATGTTCTTCTGATGCAACTTTTCCATGTCATTCAGAGAGTCGATGGTGCGCTCTACCTTGGCATCAGCTTCTTTCTCCTCGATGCTCTCATCGCTAAGTAATTTTGCCTTCTCATCGTCGGATTTGGCCGCGCTATCGCTGCCACCAGCTGTGGTGCCCTGTGGTTTAAATGTACTGGGCAAAGCCGTTGGAATAGGCGCAGTATCCTTTAGAGCCTGCAGGACGTGGAACAAGAACTCTTGGGTGGCCGACTCGTACAGATCGAAGGCAATTTGATAGGCCATTAGATTGTTGGCCTCCACAGAGGAGCGTGTAAGTTTGTCCAACATTTCGGCAACGGCTAGCGGATCCTCGAGGAAAATCAGGCACTGACACATGTTAACATAGTCGGGTACGCCCAATTCGCGATAGAGTCCGACCAGGCAGCGCAGCACTTGGTTGCGGAAACCGCGATTCTGTAGCAAGGACATGGTCACATTGTAGGCATAAGCCAACATTCCACGAACATCATCCGACTTCATGATGGAGACTTCAAAGATGTCCATGCGACGGGTTTCCAGAGCAATGCCCAAAGCCTGACGGAACTGATTGTCATCGATGCAGCGTTGAATCATACGATTCACAATGCCCTCCAAGCGATCATCGACAGGTTTCGCATCCTTAGGATTCTCAATAAATTCAATGCGTTGCGCAATATAGAAATCAATGCACTTGGCAATGATTGTCTCAGTGTACTCGTTGCGAGCATTCACATCGAAAAGATCGCCAGCGCCCAGAGCATATGTTAGTGCATCCTCAAACGATCCCAAATGATAAAACACCTTGGATGCAACCATGCCAGCCAGTTTGTTCTCTGGAAATCCACGATCCTCATGCAGCATTTCAATTTTCTCAATGGACTCGGATATCTCCGGCCAGAATTCATCCACAATGTTGTCCAGCTTCTTGAGGGCGAATATCTTAAGTTCGGGCATCGGCTCATCGAGTAGGGATATTATCCCTGCGGCGGATGTGAGACTCATGTTTGTGCCTTGTCTATTTCCCCAATGTCAAATATGTTCTACAAACGAATACGAAAGTATAAATTTAAATACAAAAACTCTATGATATGAGTTAAAACATATTATATTTTTCAGTACTAACCAACAATTACACCTTTTAATATTTCACAGGTTTTCTTCTTTATGCCGAAAAAACGCTAAATCACCAAACGTTAAAGTGTTGAACAACTCAGATTGTATAGGGTTGTTATAAATATATAGGTATATCGAAACAAATATATTGTAAAGCGATATTTTTATGGTGGTAATATCGACATTTGTGTGCAATAAATTTTTTATTGTACAATATATTTTTTATTTCTATGAAAACATAAAATAGTTTCATATTGCACCAGAATTTAAATAATTTTGCGCCTTAAGAACTATCGCATTGCTAAATATATTTTAAATATATAATCTTATTTTTGCAGGCTGGCAGCATTGTAATCGATACTTTTCAACCAGGCTTGTCTCCATCAAGCATCGTATGCAACAAAAACGCGCGAATAAATGTTACAAGCGAACACAATATAAGTTTTGTTTGTTGCGTGCGGTTCGTTATTATTAGTTGCGTATATAAATAAGATCGAAATGCTCTGTGAGGATCAGGCAATGGTAATAGATCCAACAACACCACTTAAAAGCGCAGTCAGCCTTAATACTAGCGGCTCGTCCAAATCAATGGATGGGAAGCCCATAAAAAGTTGGGCCCAGGAAGTTCATGCAGAGCTGGGAGATAGCGACGAGGTAAAATCAATTTAATAATTGGGGTATTTCAAATTCTAAACTAGTTACATTATGCAGACATCCTCGTCATTAAACAGCAGTGCTGGAAGCACAGCTGAAGGAAAAACGAAGCGCGAGATCGCTATTGAGTTTTTAGATGGCAGCAATGAGGAGAAATTTGAGCGTCTTGTCAAAGAAGAAAAGATAAAGACGCCCTTCAAGCGGCGTCATTCACAAACGCCGCCCACACTGAGCAACGAGAACAGTCGCTCTAACAGTCCAAATAGCAGCACATCATCCAATCCATCCAACAATGATAATCCCAATCCACATCCCAAGCAATCTTTCAAAGGACACAAGGAAGAGAAGCGTGCGCGCCACAACAGCTACACATCATCCACCTCTTCTTCATCATCCTACACCGAGGTAGATCCCGCAGTGCTCTCGCGCCGACAGAAACAAATCGATTATGGCAAAAACACAGCAGCCTATGAAAGATACGTTGATACGGTTCCCAGAAATGAGCGGACTCGCGACCATCCTCGTACTCCTAATAAATATGGCAAGTACAGCCGTCGCGCCTTTGATGGTCTTGTGAAAATCTGGCGGAAGCAATTGCATTTCTATGATCCGCCCTCAGCAAAATTTTCGCGATCAGCTGAAGTCGATTCAGACTCAGATTCGGATTAAGATGTGTTGTAATTTTAAGACCGGTTATATTTTCGGGGGATTTTTACATGCAATTGGTACAAACTCGAGCAAAAACATCATATAATTTATGTATTTTTCTATTAAATTAAATCTTAAGGTGATGCCTGCTGGCATACAGTATGTTATGTTAACATAATGTGTAGTGTTTGAATAAAAATGGCGTCGTTTTTCTATCTAGTCTAGCGACTTTTTACCTGAATGTCGGTTGTAAGTATAGGCGCGAATGTCAGAAACCCAAGATGATTATAAAAACAGCTGTGCAATTAACCAATTTTAATTGATATTGAGAAATGTTTTACTGCGTATTAAAGTTTAAATTTCAGTCAAAATATATTTGCATTATGTTTTACGCACAATCTGTTTATAATTTTAGAAGTTAACAATTAATGTTTAAATAAAATTGCAATTCTTAAACAATCTGACAAGTGGACATGGCTATCAGCTGTTTTCTCACTGGGCGAAGGCATGCGTGACTATTGTGAACTCATTTTTAGTTTCTATTTATTTTGTTTAGTTTACGTACGCAACTTTAAAACAGCACTCCAATGTTTCTCAAGCCATATAGATTGAAAAGCAGTGCGGCGCTGAAAGGCTCAGAGACGAAGAAGCTGCGCGCACGGCTGGAACTGGCCTTTCCTCACATTTCAGTAGACAATTTGGTGCCGGTAAAGGCGAATGTGACACAGCTGAAAATTCTGACACATGGCGGCGTTCCAAGCGTTGTTTATTGTGTAGACAAGCAACCGATGTTGTTCGAACTCGATGGTGGTCAATTAGTGCCCACGCTGTATTCTCTTTGGGCCATTCCCGATATACTGCCCTATTTTACCACACACGAGGGAGTGCTGCCTAAGTTGACGAATGGAGCAGATCTGATGCTGCCAGGTGTAGTGCCTCTAGGTGTCGGCTTGAGCATGTTCGGACATTATAAGAAGGGGCAGCTGAGTAAGTGTGAATGAATATACGAATATCCAAACGATTTATTATTATTTCAATTTATGTTTTAGTTGCCGTCAACTTGACCAACAATAAATCAGCCGTTGGAGTTGGACAACTGGCCCGTGACAGCGATGAGCTGTACATGTGTGGAGGACATGGAGTGGCTGTAAAGATGTTGCACCTCTTTGGTGACAAGCTGTGGGCACATGAGCCAAGTATGCTGCAGCAGATACCATTACTCAAAGCGAAAGCCTTGACGACTGAGGACTTTCCAGCCTTGGGAGCCACAGAGCGCATTGCTCCGAAATCTTCGCCAGCTGAGGAAATAGTTTTACCGGAGCTAGACTCATGGGATGCAGATACAAACGATGTGGAATCCAGCACAGCTGCATTGTCGCTGGAGGAGAATATCGAGCCGACTGGAAATACGGACACTGCTGAAAATGTAGATGAATCTACGCCGGAACTGCATTTAAAGAATGCATTTTTGGCCGCTCTTAAGAATCATGGCAAAAAGCTTCAACTCCCACTGCTGACGAGCAACTTTTATCGGCTCTACGTGGTGCCAGAAGCCACGGAACAAATCGATTTGAAAAAGACGCGTCACAAGAAGCTGTCCAATTTCCTTGCAGAGATGGTGGATCAGGGATTTATTGTTGTGCGTGAGGAAACAAAAGGCGTTGACAAAATTATCTCTGTGGACTTGGAGCATCCCGAACTGGTAAATTTCATAACCGATGTCAAAACAGGCGAAAGTAGCGGTGCCGCTGCTGAGACGCCACTGTTCCACTCGGAGCTAAAGGAGATGTATATAGTATCTGATGTAACAGCCGCATTCTTCACGAAATTAAATTATAAACGCGGCGAGGGAATACCCGTTAACCAGGTCAAGAAGATTGTGCGTGAATATGTGAGCAAACACTGCCAAGTTAATCCTCAAACAAAATTAACGCAACCGGACGAAGTACTCCAAGAGCTTTGTGGCAATCAATTGGGTTCCATTAGTGAACTCACCTCTATAATTACCAGCAAAATGGAGCACTCCTATCAAATGTGCAGTGGCAAGGATACCAGCGGTAAGCCACAAATACAAATGTCCCTTGCCACGCGATCCGGCAACAAGAAGGTGACGCTTGTGAGCAACATTGAGGCCTACGGCATCATCATGGCTGAGCTGATAAAGCTTTGCAAACAGGGCGCTGCCGCCAGCACCAGTATTGTCAAACTACCGCATCAGAAACACGAACAGCTACAAGTCCAAGGCAATCAAATCCGATTCATATACACGCTACTCACGGAAACCTACAAGGTGCCGCCCAAGTGTATACTGGGTCTTGATTTGGCCAAGGATGGTAAGAAAAAGCGGAAGTGATGAAATCAGGTTATTAAAGAATGTAAAACGCCCAATGGGCAATAAAATCAAAGTTCCACATTGCATGTGCATAAGTTGTAAGTTTCTGTTATAATAAATTATTTATTTATTAGGGATATTAGGGATGATCTAATTGATGAACCACAACATTGAACAGGAGGAAATATGCGGCTTCTTGCATACCAATAACAATCTCTGGTAATTGCGCTCATAATTTGTGCCTATTTTTTTATATTTGGAGTATGAATGGATTTACTTGGCCTTGCCCTGAGCGGCAACAGCCTCGATGGCCTTCTTAACAGTCTCCTCATCGCCGAGGAACTGCATCGAGACGACTGGCTTGAAGTTCTCATCCAGTTCGTAGACAAAAGGTATGCCCGTAGGCAAGTTCAAATTCATGATTGCCTCCTCAGAGAGATCTGCAAATATAAGTACAAAGGTTAGCCACTGGTAATAAACTCTTCCCACTATCGCTTACTATCTAAATGCTTGACAATGCCGCGCAGACTGTTGCCGTGAGCGGCAATAAGGATGCGCTTGCCCTCCTTCATCTGTGGAATGATGACATCGTTCCAGTACGGCAGTGTGCGCTCAATGGTCAGCTTGAGAGATTCGAATTGGGGGAACTCCTCGGATTTGGGACCCTCAGCATAGCGGGGATCCTTGACAATGTTGTCGTAGTAAGCATGTCCCGGCTCCATTGGTGGTGGTGGTGTATCAAAGCTACGTCTCCAGATTTGTACCTGGGCCTCACCATACTTGGCAGCGGTCTCTGCCTTATTCAGGCCAGTAAGACCACCGTAGTGGCGCTCATTTAGACGCCAGGTCTTCATGATGGGAATCTCCTTGTGGCCGCTAGCCTGGAGAATGCTGGCCAGTGTGACTTGAGCGCGCGTCAGCACCGAAGTGTGTGCCACATCGAATTCGAGTCCGGCATTCTTGACCGCTTTGCCAGCAGCTAGAGCCTCCTCCTTGCCTAAGCACAAATATCGATTGATTATGTGATGTCGTGATATGAAGAATGCTTTTTATTTACCCTTGCCGCTCAGATTGGCATCGTACCAGCCGCAAAATTGATTTTTCTGATTCCACTCGGATTCGCCGTGGCGTACCATAACAATCTTGTATTTGCCACCCATATTAGATAAATTGACTAGTTTGCGGAAAATTCTGTTATATGTTCGGCGATGGCGCTTTTCGCACTGTCGCTTTCCTTTGGATTACATTCAATTTGACCTACAAGGGGCCCAATCAAGGTCGTTATTGTCAAATATTCAAAGCAACGCTGCGTTGGCAGCCCCCAACGTAAGACTGTTACGTGTGGCGCGAAACTGTTACGAGATAAGCAACTCTGTTTCAGTAACAAGTGGGCAGCCCCATGTATTTTGTGTAGAAGAAGACAATAAACAACGAATTGTTGCTTGCTAGTTGATTAACGAAGGCTTTAAGTTAAAAATGTCAGAAAAAGTGAATGTACGATGTAGCTGGACACAAACCGCTGGCCAAACAAACTGGCAAACTACATTGGTTCCAACACGCATCTCTGACGAGGATGTCTTTGAAAAGTAAGACAAAGGATTGCCTTTGTCAATGCAAAACACACCCAAACTGGCTTATATATATGTAAATATATTTACTTATCTTCCAGACCAGACCTAGACGATGTCATTAGTGAGGAGCGTGCAGTGCTGTTGTCAAACGATGACAATCCCACAATACCCTGTGAACTTCAGTTTGAAATCTCGCCTACTTTTAAAATTGCCGCCTTGACGCTAGTTTGCAGCGCACCAAAGGTGGAAATCTTTGTGGGCCCCACTCAGGAGTATCTGGAGACCGTTTACGGCATCGCAGTTGAGGAAGATGATTGTGACATACCCATTAAACCATATCGTTATGATGTGGAAATTGATCGCTCCGGCATAGCCGATATAAATCTTAAGCTGTTGACATCGGCCAAAGAGATTTGCATTTATGGCTCCATGTTGCATATAGCACCGAATCCCAATGGGATAACTACACAGCAGCAAAGGCCATTTGATTTACAAAAAATACAGGAGCTGCTGCACAAAGGCGGCAGCAGCAGTAGCTCTGAGCATAAATCGGAGGACAACGTTGAAAAGATGCAGAAATTCATGACCATGATGAAAGGATATATTGGCCACACTCAAACACAGCTGCCGGCAGCTCCTGATGCTCCAGTTGATATTGATATGAACAGCTTAAGTCAACATATTGATTGCAAATTTGTAGAATTAGAGAGTATAATATGTAAAAGACTGGACGAATTTGAGGCACAACAAGCGGCCAAGTTGGATAAAATAATTGCAATGCTCGAAAACAAAACTAAATGATCAAATCATTATATATTATTCCTTAACGTTTTATTCGGTAGTTTTAAACTTATACATGTTCTGTGCTTCTGTAAATTCCTTTCAACAAAATTAGAAGTGAATGAGTGAAATATAATTTATTTTATTCGGCGCATTTAAAACTTTCGCAGTACTGTAAATGTTCTGAAATTTTATAGTTTCGCAATGTATAAAATTGTACTGAAAATGTTTTTTCTTCTACATATATGCTAAAATTAACATAAGAAAAGTCTGTGACACTTGAATTTTCAAAATATATATAAATGTATAGCTGTAATATGTTTATTTATTTAATGTAATGTAATCATTCAATTATGTTAACTTCAGCAGGCATATAACAATTATTAAGTTTCTTGTTAAACTTTGCCTCATATTTTGCGCAAAAGCTGTCGTCAAAGTGTTCGGATAGATTATCCTGATCCTGTTTATCGAAGACCTTAAGAAACAAATACTATTTTATTTATATATCTCCATTTAAGCTTATTTAACTTACATTATCAACAAAAATAGCTGGAACACCCCTAAAGGCCACCTTGGCCGTCATTTCACCATAGTTTTTAAGTATATCATCGACGCTGCGGGAATGCTTGCAATCCTTTACTGCAGTCACATCGATATTGTAGCGTTGGGAGCATTTATCTAGATTATTCTTTCGCCCGCGCATCATGCAGGCAATTAGCTTGAGGGAGACTGTGATATTATTGTGCTCCAGAATGCAGCCATGCCATGCATTCAGCTCGCATTCATCCACGCCATGTTGACATTTGACAGTGCCCTCTTCGCTAACCTAAAGCGCAGTTGTAGAAGATAGTTTACGCAATTCTAACCAACATTTTTCTTAGCAAACATACAATAGCATTTCCGAAGGGCACCAGGGTTAAGTCTGTGTAGTGCATACGATCCTTGCGCACCATTGAAGGATTCAGTTGAGCTGTCACAAATTCCATGCAGAACGGACACAGCGCTTCGTAGCACAAGGTAATGGACAGTTTTGGGTCATCGTGGTCGTAATGACGCTGCAATAAAAACTTCCCAGTAAGGGCCTATTTATTGAGAACGATTAAAATACACTTGCCCTCGCACTGCAGTTTAAAACCACAAAACTAAAAAGTAAAACAAATACGCAAATTAAGTTCATTGCGATGCAAAAATTAAATCGTAGATGCAGTATTCTAAGCGATGCCTTGACACTGAATTGAGAATATGAACTGAAGTTAAAAATTGTAATCTCTTGAGTGAACTTATTTATTTCAGTATCAGTGGCGTGGGCTAAAAAAACATAAAAGGGGTTTTAAAATATAGCTAGAGTTTATTTTGAAATAAAATTCAGAGGGTTTCAAATATGTTCAACATTTATTTTATTTGGGTTTACTGAACTATCATCCCTCTAGTCTACGGCTCTGTTTCATCTTAATCAGCCGGCGTTTCCTCTTGTCATCAAAAGCGATTGTGTGGAACGACAAGTGTTTTGAAAAAAGGGGGTGCATTGTCTCGTCTAAAAAATACCCTTCTCCTAGAAATTGCGCTGATAGTGATAAGAAATTATTTATATTTTATAATTCGAGGAATATAGTATGCGGGAAGCTTAAGATTATGTTTGCTAGTTGCTTTATATATATGTATATATATACTTACCATTTTGTATTAACCCTGTTTTAAGTATAACTCAGCTTTGCAATTTTGAAATGACAAATGAGATTGATTTAATTTCGAAAAGCTGTTGAACAAGTAAGATTTTTAGAGACGAGAAACTTTCGGGTCTGCATATCGGTTTCCAGCCTTTTATCATATTTTCTACTCCTAATCTAAACGTGAAGTAAGTTCTCTATAAAGATTCTAATCATCCGAGTTCTTGATCAGCATAAATTCCTATATTTTCTAAATGCAAATTCAAATGAAAAGCTAACACTCCAGTTACATTTTTCATAATATGTCGTGTTTTTTGTTTTTTATTACTTATTATTAACACTATTACTTTATCACAAATATTTTAAGCATTTTTACATAAATAGTTACAATCGTTGTGCTTACGATGGTTTACATTTGGTTTATTTATGTATGTTTATACAATGCTTTTTCTGTCTATGCCCTCTTTGAGGCCGATGTGATACTTTTTTTTTGTCAACATATGCCATGATAATTAATATATATGTATAGTATGTGTGTAGAGCTACATGATATCGATTTAGATTTTTTGGTTTTTTCAATTTCAACTACTCGTATTAAATATCTACAGCTGGGGGACAGTTAGCTTATACACTTGTATTTTCTTTTTGGGAGGAAGTTTATGATTTTTCCAACAGTTTTACATGGGTTGCATTGAATACATGATTTTGCCTTTCGGGTTTTACAAACTCTATATAATAGTATTCACACTTTTTTTTTTTTTTTTGCTTTTTGCTAAAATGTATATGTATGATTTCACTATACTTAAATTTCGAATATATTGTTTGTGTTTTTTTTTTCGTTAGAAATGCAAATTTTGAACCCTTAAAATCCAAACTGATATGATAAACATGGTTGAACACTTAAACATTTAAGACCTTGCTTAGTAGTTGTAATCGTATTTTTTATACTATATGCATTTCTGATATGCAAACATGCCTTGATAACAATTGCCAATGCCATTTTTTCGAAAAACAGTCATTTTAATTTGTTAAAAAATATTAATTTTTCGTTTAATTGTTTAAAAAAGTTTGCTTAAAGCAACTATTTGAACTGCCCAAAATCAACCTTAAATAATTCGTTGTTTACTCGGGCTGAACTTCAAAGTTTTGAATTGAAATTTATAGGTTTTGTTTTGTTAAAGTCATGTTTATTAAAAATTAACAAATCAACAAATCGCGAACTGTATTGGCCTTCGGTTAATAAACCTGCTGAGTGCGGCACATAAACTTTGTAGCTCTATGTTTTTTTTTTGCTATATAAATCATTTTATTGGCTTATTAAAACTTTTCCATTTATTGTCATCATTTTGCGCTCTCGTGCGCACAAATCCGTGCCCAGTTTTTGTCCGATTTTTCCTTTTGGATTTTCCATCCTCGTCTGGTTTTTATTGTGTTTCATGGCCATTCAATCGTTCGTGAGCTTATAATGGGATCCACACTGGGTGGTTATCGTATATTTTTCTAAACTTTTCTTTATTGCTCACTTGTTGGTCTGGCCATTGCTCGCTAATAGCAACACTGAACACTGACTGTATGCACTCAGAAAAATATATGTACAGGTTTTTAGAAAATTCAATTTAAAAGCAAAAAATATATTTTATACATTTTTCTGTTTTTGCTTTAACATTTTTATAAGTTTTATCTCATCTTTTTGATTTTTAAAGTAATTTTTATATGAAATTTATTTTATTTAAAATTTTTAAATAACAAAATTAACCTTTTTGAATGTGTATAAAAGTCTTATAATGTCAACTTGATATACTTTAGCTCATTTTTATATTTTTTTTAGTGTTACTTGTTCCTTTCCCCGACCAATGCCCATTAAATTCTAATCTAGCTGGGCTACTGCTGTTTCTTGTGCGTGTTTAAAAGTTAAATAATGGCCAGTGGAGCTAGTCGCTTTCTCTTTCTCTCGCTGGTGGGGCACGGGCAATGGCGCACGACGTGTCCAATATAACTTTTTCCCCTGGGCTGGCTCAATATGAAATGCTTTTGGCTTTGATCTTGGGCAAGCCAGTTCAAATAGTTGCGGCTAAGTTACGATATAGGCTCGGTTAGACAGCAAAAAGGATATGTTTGTGGTTTTTTTATCTTGTTTTTTGTTTGGGATATGTTTTTGTCCAGACACAAAGTGAAGGGTAGACAGAAACTGATTAAACAACACTTTTCATTTTGGTATATGCTTCTGGAAGTACACAGACGGTTTATAGTTTAGGTTTTGCATCCAGCATCAAGCGTAAATAAGTTGAGATATGTTGAGTTTCAAAATATAAGTGAAGACATAATGAAAATTTTGTTTATGCTGGAAACAGACTTATAAAAACATTTTTTTTTCGAATGTTAAAGAAATTCCGTTTTAGTAACCTTATACTTGATGCTGTCTGCAAGTCCATATATAAATATAGCACAGTATATATTATAATGTATATGGTTTACAACTAGAAATACATTTACACTAACATTTACAAACAAACAGACACACATGCACACACAAATACATATACATTGACTAAATTTTTAGAGCTACATACATAATTCTCATTGGTTTTGGATTTTAAATTCTAACAATATTAATTTAATGCTTAGAGACAATGTCGCGTAACTTTTTTCTTCTAGTACTAGTTACGATTAGTTCAGTAGTTCTGTTAAGATAAGATCTACGTGTTTCATATTCTTACGTATCTTAACTGATTTCTGTTTCTTTAACTGTTTCCGATGTGCGCCAGTCTTTTTTTTTGTTTTCTTATTCTTTGATGATGCGAAGAAATACCGATGGAACGAATCCTTTGCTTTAGACGCAGCTCTCCGGGCCGGGCAGCGTATCGGTGATGATGTGATTGCGTCCAGCATTTGATTTCTGTGTGATCGTCGTCAGCTGCGATGGCGACAGATTTGTGCTACCGTGCCCCCCCAGGCCCTTGGGCAGTGTCATGTGCGTCGGTAGCGATGCCGCTGCCTTGCTCAGATTATAGTCAATAAGGCTGCTGGTTGTCAGATAATCGGCTAATGTAAGCGGATCTCGTCCCCGTGGTAAACTGCCCGACGGCTGTTGTGCCACACCATGTGGCAGCGTATGATGCAAATGTTGAGTATAATGGCTGCCACCATTGCTGAGCACATTGCTCGAGGAATTCGCCACACTGCAGGCCGAGCTCAATGTACTATTACTGCCACCACCACCGCCGCCGCCACCGCCGGTCGGTCCAGCATAGCTACCCATGTTCAAGCCCAGCTGTTCATAGCGACTACTGAGCGTTGGCATTGCATCATAGAGCAGCGGTTGTGACGACGCTGGTGGCTGATAACTTTTGGCCGCATGCTCACTTTCCAGTCTCAGTGTGCTGGACTTTGAGGGCGGGCTATTTAGGTGCGGCGCATTTACATCCTGCAAAAAAAAAACACATATGGTAAATGTAACACTGGCAATGTCCACTTTAAAGAACTCCTCTTTCGCATGTGCATATGGGCGTTGCCAAGGAGAGGGGGCAACAATAGATATATCAACTTTTTTTTTTGGCCAGTTGTGACTTGGTTAACGATGTACTTTGGAAGGTATGTGTTCCATGCTACCTCTTTCTGTACATTTTTGGCAACGCCCATGTGCAGAAGTGCATTCAACTCGCGCACTTACATAATCCGCTGCTTTATGATTCGTAGCGCTGCTAGGCGCGGCCGCTGTGCTACCGCTGCCCATAAATAAACCACTCTGCCGATTTCCCAGCGGTGAAGATGTGTCACTGCCAGTTGCGCTTTTTTGTGCGCTCAATATGTCCGGTTGCTTTTCAATGCTCTGCTTCAGTGTATAAGCCACAACGAGCCGCTGATGCCCAGCGCCCGTTTCCAGCGGTGCTGTCACCGTTACATCCATGCCTGCAAACCAAAAAATATAAATCCACGTATATTAGCTTGGGTCCACACGAATTGAACGCCTCGATCCGGCTTGACTCACCCAAATGCTTGTCTTTGTCATCGCACAAATTGCGGGCACCCTGGCAACGACGCCGTCGCACCGCAATGACAACCACAAACAATACGGCAATGCCCACGGTAAAGAGTGTGCCGGTTAACAACGCGGCCAGCGGCAATATTGAAAGCCCCATGCGTCCATCTGTAAACGTCAATCAATGGATAGGAAATGCATTAGGTATGTAAAAGTTAGATTTGTTTATTATATATTTATAAATATACAATTGACTCTTTTAAAAATTAAAAATACATTTTTAAGAATATAAAATTCGAGTTTCTCTAAAAGTTTAATGTAAAAACCAAAATTGTATTGCCCATCAGAATCGGTTCTGTTTTAATTTGCCATTAATCGAGTTTTAAATAATTTAAAACATGTTAAGATTTCAATAAATGATTTTTAAATGTTTGAAAAAGTTTTAACCTCTTTAATAAATATAAATAATGTATTTTTTTGTTTATGAAGTTTGACAAGAACGCTGCAAAAACAAACATTGAGCTGCAGAATGTGGTATATATAGCTTAGTTTAATTTCAATACTGCATTTTATCGATAGTTGGTTTTATTTTGGTCGTAAGCAGTCGAACACCATTAGCCTTAATTAAAAGCCGTTTGTTTTTGGAATATATTTTATTTTGCGAGTTCGCTGGAAGCTGTCGTTGACGTAACCGTAATTGAATGTGCATTACAAGGCCATAAGTATTTCGTTTACGCTAACGCGACAGACGGATGTACGGCCGTACGGACGAACGGACGTGGTGTAGTTCAAATGTGTTTAACATTCAACAAATCATGCGCGCCTGCGGATATGCAACACAGAATTTCAATAAGCAAACATAACAAAATGGTAAAGCCAAAAGCTGGCTAACTGGCTGGTTGGTCGGAGAGGAGGGTGGTGGAAGAACTGGAGGCAAGCTGTGGGTGGTCGCAGACTTTTGCTAATTTTGCTACAAACCTGCGCCTGTCAGCCAGACGCTGTCGACAGCAGCGCCAAAGTTGCAAATCAATAAATATACAGATTTTTTTTCCTATACCAAATGTTGACGAAACTGCGCCGCTGGCGAAATTGCTCATTTATGCATGGCTGCGCTTAGAAGCACAAATACAATCACACACACACTCACACGCACACTCACACACATGTATACCCACACAAACACTCGTGCATGTCTAACAAATTTGGGTACATGTGCGTTTTAATTGTTGGCACATGACTTTTAGTGAAAACGTTTCAAAAACTATATGTATGCACTTATTGTGTATTCAATTACATTTGCATATCCTTTCGAAGATATATGTGAAATCAATGTTTGCTCAGTTTACTTAATAGTAGATTGGAATCACCTTACCATTCAAAGCTAGGCAATAGTATACAAAATACAAATCCCAAATCGCATTAAGCAGAACACCCTACACAAACACAAAAGCACACACATAAAAGAATGCGAAAAATTAACAGTCGCTGGCCAAATAATGAAAAATAAATACTATACGATTCAACACCAGAAAGGCACTCGAAACTGATGCCAAGCAGCATACGAGTTGAGCTGCTGCTAACCATGAAAATAAAAAATAAAAACCCAATAAAATCTATGATACAACGAAGTTGAAATACCCTTGCGATTCTGTGGTAGTAATTATTTATATTTTTTTAAACAAGAAACCAGCTTTCATCTCACTTTATTTTTTCCAGGTATATATTCAAATGTTTCCGGGTATTTTAAAATAACTTCGAATACATAAAAGTATTTTAAAATAAAACGAATTTGAATCAATATGACACTTTCATAATACCTTTCTGTCAGGGTATAACAAAAAACCGTAAAAAAAATTGAAAAACCCAACATCAACAAAAAAATAAAAAAATAAAATAAAGAGAAGAAAGTAATTTAAATATAAGCAGAGCGGCGTAATGAAATTTTCACACTTGTGCAAATATTTATCAATAAAACAAGTGGCAGATAGGACTGAAGTCTTTGGGGCAACATGCACATGCCAACCACGCCCCCGAGTTAAGCAGATAAGCTGAGAACTTGCTGCTGCAGCCGGGAGTAACCACAGGACTACATCAACAACAAACATTGTTCAGGTAAGGTAGCTCCGACGAGTTCTGCGGCCCGGCTGTGTGCCGCTCATAAGCCAATTGTTTGTATGCGTTTAATTTGTTGAGCGCAGGACCAAGTAATTCGTCTACTGCTTTGGAAGCACATCCCCTCTCGCGAGGGGGGATTGCAGTGTGCTGACTCTTCTTATAAGATTAATTCAATTTAATGCTCCCGTTTGTGTTATAAAAGATTCGATGAAACGATGAAAAAGTGGATTGGTTAAAATGTATTGGGATTACGACGACGGCGACTATGCTGCTCACATGCCAGCGGTGGAATCGACTCCAGTTCGAGTGAGACGGGAATGCGTTTACGGATACGTTTACGTTTACGTTAACGTTTACACAAAGTAAGCATAAATAAAATGTTGTTGTGTATGCGGGTGGATATGAGCCAAGACCAAACAATGTAGTATCTGTATCCCGCATACAGCACAGCTCCATGCCTGCCAAACAGCATCCCCACCCCGGCCCCCATTCCCAGGCTTTGGCCTATCTCATGCAGCTGCTGTTTTCATCAGGTCGCTGTGGCAACAACAACCACTTCGATCTGGTCGTACATATATATATATATATAATTTTCTTTTACTTTACTTTCAGCGCCGTTGTCTTTTGGGATATTTTATTCAGATAAGACATGTTTAATGTATATTTTTCTTGTCTTACAGTAATCGTTTATATTTTGTGTTGCATGTAGCAAGGTGCCTGAATGGCTGCTGCCACAATGTTGGGGCTGTAGAAGTAGAGGTATTCAGTGTCTGTTTCGTTTCCGTCGCTGTCGTCTGATGCGTTGTTACCTTGACGCTACAGATGCGGCCATATATGTGTAGGTGTATAGATGTGTGTTTTTGTGTGTGTGTATATCCTGGCATGCTCAATGTGGATAATGTAACTCTTGGGGAATCTCTGTGTGTCAGTTTAGCATAACACGATATTTCTTTTCTTTTCATCTTCCTCTTCTTGTTCATTTCGGCTAAGGTAAAACATGAAATTGATTATATTTACATTAATGTGATGGCGTCAAGCGTTGCCATTGTAAACTGTTTGCAAGGAAAGAAAAAAAATTCCCCAGTTCCTAGATCACCCCCCAAACAACCACTGGCCGTGGAAAGATATGTGTGTCATGGCAGCATACCTTAAAATCTAACAGTTAAGTGTCGAATGAAATACTTTCAAAAATTTGCCAAGGTGCAAATATTGACACTCGAAGTAGAAGAATCATAACGACATATCATATACAGTTTTGTCCCAACATTTAAATATGCATTTTCTGTTTCTTTAAATTTCACATTTGTACACTTTCTCGGAAGCTCTTAATGTATGAGCACATTTTGAAATCGATTGAAAATATTGTTAAAAACATGATTTCATCTTAATGAAACACCTTACAAAATTTAGAACCACATCTTGCAACTTTCGCTGAGTATAGCTCAACACCAGTTTCAGCTATGATATCTACCTTCTACATGAAACTAAACTCATATGTTCGCACTTATTTGTGCTATCCCTTTTTCGCAGATTGGCCAGATGACGAGCTTTGTATGTGTACATGTTTGTATGTATTTATGAGTGCAATGGTGTGTGGTATATGCTGGTCTAATGCGTATTAAAGATATGATTGAGTGGATTTGTTGTTCATGTTGAATGACTGAAGCGGACAAATATATCATTGCCACACTGCAACGAGAGTGAGGGAGAGTGGAAATATACAAGTACTAAACATTATTGGCTGACTAAATCCGCACTGGATTTCAACCTATTTAATAACATAATAACGTAATAAATCAATGCACTTTGTATGTCTAGTTCAGCTTGATAGTTGTTAGCCAGGTGATTAAACGGTTCGTTTTGTTACTGTTTACTGTACACAATTTGTATTTGATTTTGGCCTAATTTATTGCAAATATGAATTTTAGTTGTGCAAAAGACCCGATGTAGTTAACATTTAATAACGGTTAGGTTAAAAGATGATACATAGATAATAATGTGCACTTTATTTAAATTTTAGACATTAAATGGACATGACATTAATATTATAAAGGTATGATACGAGTTTAGAAGGTATAAAACTATTTTTTTGATAATTTTATTATTTTTAGCACACAAACTATTTTTATAACATTTATTTGGCGAAAGATGTTTGTAATGTAAATATAATTTCCAGTTTTTAATTTCGTGATGAAACATTTTCATGTCAGCTTAGATTATTTGTTTTTCGCAAAGTGCGTGTAAAACAAGCGTTGCAAAAAAAAAAAAAAACAGAAACCATTTTGCAACTAGTTTTACAGTTTCTTGCCTCGTTGACTGCGAGGTTTTGTATTAGCTACAAAAACAACGCCGGAAAAAATACTTTAGAAGAAAATTAACGTCAAAGTTGAATAACAAAGCATGAATAAGAAATCTTTTGCGACACTACGCAACGAACTTTGGGTCAGGTAGCAGTTCGAGGCAAGGGTGCGGCAGTGGGGCAGCAACAGAAGTTGTTGCAACTGTCGCTCCCTAACGTAAACAAAACTCGTTAAATAAAAGAACAATTGTACTTACAAAAAACTAAATCGGTTAAGCATACTATGCAAATACTTGAATGACTTTTTAAAGGTGAAATGGTGCTTAAAAACAAATAAATGTTTTATACCGTCCCTGCTCCCCCCGCGCGCACTGCACAACAACATAGAACTTTTCGCGGGTTGCATACTTTGCGGGACACGAAGTGTCGCAACATAAAAATACACTTCAGGGACAATTCCCAATACAAACTTTGTATTTTGCAAGTCATTTTTCTGTTGTTCTTCTATAAATAACAATATCACACCTCAAACGAATTGGACAGACAACACTCACCTGAACGCTTGTCCGTCTCATTGATGGGCACATTCTCCAGCACAATCGGTTCGGAGCGTCCTTTCTGGTTAACACTGTAGACAACCAAATGCAATGCGGGATGTGCATCCGGATAGTAATCCATGGGTGTAAGATCTGCAGGGATAGAAAGTGCGGGCAATTCCATTGGCGGACACAAACATTAATTTAAAACTTGCATTTTGCAAACTCCATTAAACAGGTAAACACGCATTTAATTAACACATTGCGGCCAGGTCAGGCCAGCAAAACTTGTGCCATGAAAAGTTTTCTCTACTCGCATCTATCTCGGTTTTTGTTTTCTGTACTTTTTTTTTATGCTCACATCAAAAGTTTTTATATTTTAACACAAATAGCAGCTCATTAAATTAGCAACAACTGCTTGTTAAAGCCCTCCAAAAGTCAGAGTCGTTAACACGCCTGTCTAACTAATCGTGACTTTACGCTTCGTTTGACTTTGCAAATATCGCAGAATGCAGCAAAGCCGTAGCCCCACGCTCACCCCCTTGCTGAAGTTATCGATAGAGGGGTTACATAAAAAGCTGCCAAACAAACTGCTGCAGAAGTTGCAGCTCGCAGGGCTAAATGCCGTTGCCAAGTTGCAACCCCAAATGTGCCTCATTAACTTTGGATATCTATATTTTTATTTTGTAATATTTTGCCATTTGACACTTTTTCATGGTTAAAATGTAATATGATCATATTTGGACTGTGTGCCAGCCATGTTTCTCTAAGTGTTCACACCGACGAAAATTGCCCCTGGCCAATACATTCCTCCAACACCAACAATTCCCATTCCTGGCTACTCGCCCACCTCCATCTTTATTGGCATAAAAGTTTTGCTGACTAGCTAAAATTCATTACAAGAAACAGTGGCAGCCGCATGTGCCAGCTGGTTGTAGTGCTCTTCGGGGAGTAAAGGGGTGTGAGGAATGTGGCCCTGGTAGCCTCAACTAATTAATCTGCGTGGCACTGGTATGGTTGTTTTTTGTTGTACTATTTGGATAGCTTTGGTTCTTCTTATTCTCGACTAGCACCCCCATTCTCCATTTGGGACCCAAACACGCCGCGCAATTTGGCTTGCTTAACTTTCTGCACTGTTTGTTACTTTGATTTGTTGTTGTTAGTGCTGTTGTTGTTGGTGTTTTGTGTTTGTTTTCGTTTTTGGCCGCATAACAGTCGGAGTCTTTAGTTTGTGGCTTTTTCGCACAGTGGTGCAAAACCGTTTGCTTTGCCAAGCCAAAAACAGCCTCAGCAAGCCAAGCTGTAAATCCAACCATATTTAAATGTAATATTGAATCAGCTTAGTGTAATTAACACAGCCAGCAAGCTTTCCAATTCTGAACGGTGGACAAATTGTATTTGGTTTTAAAATATTAGTGGAGCGAAAGAGTGAGAAAAGTTTAGCAACAATCGTAAACTTTAACTAGGCATCTTCAAATTCCATTTAATTAAGGAAGTTTCTTTATGATTATCTTTTACGTTTTTCAATATTTTCATAACTCACCTGACAGATCGATGCGAAACACTGGCACATCCACATAAGTGCTGCTCATGTTGAGTCTTAACTTTTTGGTCTTTGAGTCGTAGGCTTCGAGATAGAACTGCTGTTGTAGACCACCATCATAGCCGGGTATGCACTCCAGCTCCATGGTGGAGTAGATAATGTTGTCATAGTTGTCAAAATTGATGGTGCCACCAGCACTCAAAGCCGCGTTGCCATCATAACCATTAGCACCACCACCAATGAGACTTTGGGTTACAACACCATTGCTAAAGCTGTATTCCATGCGTGAGTAATCGAAATGAGGTTGCTGCCACTCAGCTGGCTGAGCTGTTGGCTCTGTCTGCAATTGTAGTTGATGCGTTGTTGTTGTTGTTGTTGCTGTTGTCTCTGCGGTCGACAGCGCAACGCTGGCCACAAAATCATCATCGCTTACATTATAAATATCATCATCATCATCGTTGGCATCGGGATCGGCATCCGTATCAGTATCCGCCTCATCATCCTCTAATGATTCCAGGTCCAATTGATGCTCTAGTGACGAAATATCAACATGTTGACGTTGCCGTTGCCGTTGTTGTTCTTCGTCTGTTTCATAGTCCGCCAAGTCGCTGAGCTCATCAGCCATGTAGTCATCGTCTGTCTGCTCGGCAATATCTTCGTCCGGAATAGCAACGTCATCGTCCTCGCCATCGCCGTCGCCTTCATCATTGTCCTCATCATTGTCCTCGTTGTTATTATTGTTGTTGTTGGTCGCGTGCTCTGTTCTTGACTGATCTGTGGACAAAGGCGCTATGCTGTCTTTGCCAATGTTTGTCTTGACATCAGTTTTGTGAGAAGTAACTGCAACGGCTGCTGATGCTGCTTCTACTGCAACAGCTACTTCTGCTGCTGCTTTCTCATTGTTGTCACTAATTGCTGCTGCCGCCGGCATGTTGCTAATTTGTGGCGTATTTGGTGGCAACAATCTGTTCTTGATTTTCTCACTGCCAATCACCTCCAAAGATTGGCGTGCTCGCATTGTTGCCAGAATTGTGTCCATGTCGCCAATGCCGATGCTGCTGCTACTGCTGCTGCTACTGCTGCTAGCATCATTCTCAACATCAGCAACTGATGCTGAGTTGGTTCTTGCTGTTGTGCCTGCTGATGCTGCTTTTGCTGCTGTAATGTCATTTGCTGCCTGGCGCTTTCTTCGCTTGGCTGCTGCAAAGTGATGGATTATGTTGTGCTCGTTTACCTCGTTGCTTTCTTTTCGTTGCTGTTGTTGGTGTTTCTGCATGTTTTTCTGTCGCTTATTAAAATACTTTGCTGGCAGTTTGCCGTTGTTGTTTTTGACATTGGAGCCAGCAACTTTTTTAGCCTGCACTATATGTGACAATGATAAATTTGATCTTGTTGCACGTTGCTTTTGCTGTTTGGGTTGCTGTTGCAGCTTTCTGCTTTTTGTTGTTGCTGTTGCTGGCTGAAACAGTTTACTGTTTGCAGCACGCCGTTGACGATGCTTAGTGTCCTGCTCGGCATGTGGCAACTTCGACTTGGCCAGTAATCCATCAGTTTTGTTATTGATGTAGGCGCTTGATATGGGCGTGGCTGATAACTTTCCCACAGGCAATTGTTGTTGCTGCTGCTGTTGTTGTTTGGCCTGTCGCTGACGCTCGATGGCTGCCAATGTCTGAGATGGTGTAAATGATGTACGCTTCTTTAGACGCTGCATTTGTTGCTGATTCAGGCGATATCTTTGCTCTGGCTTCTGCTGCTCCTGCTTATTATTAGATTTAACATGACCAACATTTATTTTACTTTTTCCTTTTGTATTTTTATTACTGGAGCCGGCTGATGCAGCCACATTTTTCCGGCTCTTATTGTTGTTACCATTGCGCTCACGTACAAATTCCATGTGCGGATAACTCGCATCGTGTCTGCCATATTGTGTTTGCAGCATTTGATTGCCATGCATTGTCGTCTGATTCGATGAATTCAGCGATGCGGACGTTACCACATATGGACGCAGCGTACAGTTGCGCAGCGCACCCGGCTTGGCTATAAAACCCCATCATAATAAACGAAAGAAATTTAATTTAAATTTACAAAACCAATTACGTAGCCACACAAACACACACACACTCACACACACACACACACTTACCCGCTGGCACCACCTGGAATAGACATGGCTCCGACTGTTTGCCAATCGCATTGCGTCCCCAGCAAGCCAAGGTTCCATAGTCTCGCTCTCCCTTGGGCGTATAGATCAGTTCACTCACTGTTTCCACTACAAGAGCAACATAAAAATGAAGTCAATAGAATTGAGTCTCTTAAATGGATTTCATTGTGCCGGCTGCTGGACATGTGTGCATTGTATTTGCATTAGGTTTTTGGTCAGGTTAAATGAAATAAATTCAGTTAGCTCACGTCCGGTCAACCAGGGATTGCACACACACAATTTAATTTACTATGTGCATAATATTGGTAAAAAAAAAGAAGAAAGGAGGCTTCCATTGTGGGGTTTTTGTGCATCCTGTTAATTTCTATAACCCGGTCAGGCGCAGGCCGATGCAAATGAATATATTGCTTATGCATGGTTGAGAACAGTGTCAGTTTAAATAAAACAAAGAAAGCATTGATGATTGCATACCCTATAAAATGAATTATGTGTAAGTGTAGCTAGCAAACATAATTTATCTTAATGTTTTATTTGTTGTCTTTATTCTTTAGAATGTCTGCGCGCGTTAGTTTTTTATAATTAGAGTGACCTTATATTTAATTGCAATCATCACATCGATCATAATCGATAATCATCGATAATCACATCGCCACACCACCACAACTATCGGCGAACTTTATAAGTAATAATGATAAAAAGAATCCAATTGGTTATATTATAAGAAAGCTTGCAAACTTAACAAACTTAACTTAGGCAACACATTTGGTGACAAAATGCCCCTTGTATAGGACAAGTGTTACCTGATTTAAATATTTTCTTGTAACTCACCATAGCTCTCGAAATGGGTATCATTTGACTCGACAACAGTTCGTCTGACATCGCTGCTGGTGGTCATGGTTGGATCTTGTATGGTAGCATAGTGCCCCGATGGCACCTCAAAGTGTTCGCCGCTGCTTGAGAATGTCCATTCGAAGTCGATTTCCGGTGGATCGGAGTTTACGCGGCACGGAATGGGCACCGCCTCCTCCAAGGAGGCTCCAATTACGCCAACAACGTTGCTGCTGCAAACGGGCGCATCTGCAAACGATATAAAATAAAGTATAAAAAATTCAATTGCAAAAATGCAATTAATGAGCAAGATGCAATCCATTGACAGCATAGCAATGTCTATAAAGTTTCTCTATGCTATATATGTACATATGTGCATATATTGTATTTATATTGCCAGCCGTTGAATTGACAGCTGAAAAGTGGACAACGGCATTGCGAAATTGACAGCTTTGATTTTCAATTTAACTGCTGCAGCTGGGTGTGAAATGTAAAAAACAGATAGAGACACCTGCTTGTTCGGATAGTAAGCAGAATCTGTAGCATTAAAATGAAATTCAACTTTGTCAATTTTGACATATCTTTGTGACATTTTCTGCTGTCTTAAGTTCACTTCACCGTTTTATTCCAACAAAGTTGGGCTTTAACACTTGGCTTATGATTTATTCAAAGTACTGTTATTGTGTTGTAAACTTCCATCCACCCAAAAAAACACACACACACACATGGTAAAAAGTTTGGCGTCAAGTTGAAAACAGCTGCCGCCTTCATTATAAAAAAGCCTTACACACACACACACACGCATACAAACTTTTACAACCACATGAATAGAAAACCAGCCAAGCAAAAGACTTCTTATTCTGGTTGATATTTATTTTTTTTTTTTTTAATTCGAAAAAAATTATTTGGTATAATACCGAATTCATTAAAATATTAAAGTTTGCTGATTTTTTTTGCAGTTCTTTTTGCTGCAGCTGTGGAAAAATGCATTTTCTTGAGCTTGCAAAATATAGGATGTAAACATTTCGAACATATCTGTGAATGCAGCTTTCAAAAAAGTTTTTAAAATATTTCAAATCTATGTACTTAAGAAAATTTGAAGTGCACTTTGTAAAGATATTATTGATAATAAATAATAATAATTATAAAATAAAAAACAAATAATTAATTAATACAAAAAAATGCAAAGCTGTTTTTTAATTCAATGAAAATGTATTTAAATTAAAATATTAAAAATATTTTTTTAAGACGAACGTCTTAAATAATCAAATCATGGTTTTAAAATCAAATTGAAACATATATATATATATACAAAAATTAAACTTAACTTGTTTGTAAGCTATTAGCACAATAAATTTCAAAGTGTGCGGTTAACAAATTCCAATCAATTAAATAACGTAACGACCAACTGTTTTCACTGTTTGCTCTTTGGCATTTGCAAAAAAAAGAAAAGAATTACACATAAATTAATATGGCTGCGTCAATTTCACAATCGTAGAAATGTCACTTTTAACATTTTGTGATTAATTTCAGGCAAAAGATACGAGCGCTCGAAACTGTCATAAATCCATTTATCTGAATCATAGTCAATGGAACACAGTATCGCCTACGCTTAAGTCAACCCCCCCAAACCACCCCAAAACCCCCACCCCGTCGCTCACACTTGCATACACATACACACTTTGGGGTAATATGCAAATGTTAACGTTGCGTATACGTGATGGTCGAGCAAATAGCTCTCGAATCCGATTGTCGGTCGGGTGTACATGTATGTAGTATGGTATGCCTTTTGCGCTGTATTTGCTTTTAATTATCGCAATTATCGAAAAAGGGTAACTCAATGCAATGCAAACAGGTTACAACGTACAATGCAATCCAATCCATTTGCTGATGTCTTCGATTTTATTTCATTGCTGATGCAGCACTTTTCGGATTTCGGTTAACGTTTCTCTGCTTTTGTTTACACTTAACTGCTAATTTGCCTTGATAACGAACGTTGGGTATATTTTTGTATATATATGCTGTATAAAAAGTATTTACACAAATTAAATGCAATTGAATTCAAATCAGTCGACCGCACAAAATCAAGAATAATTTATTTTTTTTTTAATCAAATAAACTAAATAATATGCATAAATGAGCCAACTCGTTGCCAATTAATTGAATAATCGTCGGACAACAACAACAACAAGAACAATAACAACAAACTTAAACAACGAGCAACAAAACTTATTTGCATATAAAATGGCATTTTGCATACTGCATTAAATATGCACAATAAAAATTGAATTTTCCACAACAGTACGCGAGAAGGGGCATATCATGGTAATTTTCCTCATCGTATATACCATGCTATAGATCGATGTATGTGTGACCTGACCTGTGTTCGTCCTGCTGCACGTCCTGTTAAACGTCCTGTGCGCCTGAGCCCATAATTATAAATGTTTTTACAATGACTATGTGTGTTTCAATAATAAAAGCACATCATTCATTTTTATTATCCAATCCCCTATATCCGCCGCCCCTGCTCTCTTAATCGCTCCGTCCAGCTAACACGTTAGCTTGCGTTCCATCTGTTCGTCCGTGGTCAACATATATATGAATATTCATACTTATTTATGTTCACACACACGCATATACGCATTTACGCTATTGTCCATTGAGCAAGTAACACTAACGTTCGATATATACATTTTGTATTTAAGCATCATTAATTATTTAGAAAAACAGTCGGAAGTAAATGCTCTATAACGGTAATTGAGACATTTTCAATATGTGCCGGTGTGTGTGTGTGTGTGTGTGAGACCAGAAATCATTTTATGTGCCCCATTGTCAGGCAATGAATTTATATTGCGCTTTGTAATATGCTCTCATTATCTGTGTGTGTGTGTGTGTGTTTGTGTAATTACATATGTATTTGTTAACGAGTGTCAACAGCAAATTGAAAACAGTTAATTATGATATGTACTACTGGGCGGCTGCTTGCCTCAATGTGCGTTCAAATGCCAATAAATTGCTTTGGATAAAACCCAATGCTTTTGACTAACGAAATATTCTGACCTTTAGCATGGCTTGCAAATGAATTATTATTGAACGTTAACGATGATTAATAATAAGTAAACATAAGAATCATAATTATAATAAAAGGAAGCTGTTCCGACTGTTCTATAAAACTGTATCCAATCACTGAAACATATTGAAATGTTCTCGAATATATTTCTTCATAAAGAATACCGTTTAATGATTCCGAAAAATTAACTGCTGAATGCCGTAATTTAACATATTAATGCACAAAATAAGGCCAAAAAAATAAAAATAATAATTGCGTCAACAAAAATTGCAAAAATATCATAATATACGAAATTAAAGTTTAAAGCTTCATTCGTACTTTATACTCAAAGAAACACGAATATAAACATTATGTATACGATTTCAAACGAAGTATTCGGACTTCGGTTATTTTTGATGTAAATTGTTGTCTCTTGTTCTTCTTTTCCAGTTTGTTAAACTTTTTTCAAAAACTTTGAGCTGTAATACAAAATATTTGTTTACAAAACTTTCGGCATAATGGGTTATTTTCATTTACACCTAGCCCATATATACAATTCAGCAAATAGATGCAGAATTAAAATTCTATTGCAAAATAACAGTTTGATTGAGTGCGTATTTTGTGCCAAATAAAGTTGCACATATTTCCAACACATTATTTTCTAGTTTGTTTGGGGGGAAAAAGTCAAAAATTGTAAAGTGCTGTCATTTGTGAATAGGTAGAAATGAAAAACTATTAGACAAAAACACGTACACGTACACGTACACATACACACACCCACACACATATGAACGATATATATATAACATTGTATTGTTCAAATTACGGCTTTTTGCACAAAATATTTTGTGTAACAATTGTTGTTGTTCTGATTTTGTGAAGTGAACTGCCGCAACGCACCACACACATCAAATGGGTGTGGCAGAATGGGCCACAATGGACAGCAGGCTTATATGATTCTATGCATCTGTATGTGTGTGCTGTCTATTTGTGCATAAATTTACGCATATGTATTTTTAATGCTCCGCTCGACTGACACCAACTGTCAGCATTACTTTTGTGTAAATTTGACTGTTGACTACATCATTTTCGGTCTATTTAACAATTGAACGCTTAAATTTAATTCACATTTTTATATGCACTGTTCACATTTTTATACTCACTACGAATGTTTTCGGGATTATCGAATCAAAATTTGGAATTCATTACACTTGGAAATTGCTTAAGCAAGTAGACGCAGAAGAGTGAAAATGTGTGAAATGATCATCAAAATCGGTTGAGGAACATCGAAGATATCGAAGATTGTAGTTTAGTCAACATGCACTAGCGCAATAGGGTAAACATGACCGTGGTTGTATGGTCAAGGGACAAGTTTTCACCAATCAACATATGTCCGATACTCACATCGTATCCTTAAGTTGACTAAAGCACTCTGCGTCTCGCCTCGATCATTTGCCGCCGAGCAGGAATAGTAGCCAGAATGAACGCGACCAACTCGCTGCAGGACCAGAGAACGTGTAGAGATTATGATGCCCCAGGAGACATTCTGATTGACTGGCACGCCCTGCAATATTATTTCGTTTCGTTTAGTTTGGTGAATTGATCCTTTGACACACAGAAACTTACATCATGCGACCATGTTATGCGATGTTCCTTGGGATTCGCCTTGATGTGGCACTCGAAGTAAACGTCATCTCCTTCCTTGATGTCATCGGGCCGCAGGGTGGAGCCAAGTGATAGTGTCACCTGAGGTGGATCTGTCAAACAAATTTTTATACATTTTTAACGATTAACGACACAATTTTTTAATTGGTTATTTTTGAATAAACAGATTTTAATGCTTCTGTTTTGTCGTTGGCTTTAATTGAAAATATGTTTTGTTCCTTTTACGCCACATGATGTGATAAACATAAAATCGAAAAAATATTATTGCATAATAAAATTGGAGGAGAATTGTATGACACCGTGGAACGACAATAAAAGTTAATAGCGCAACGGCTGAACCGCTTTATAAGCCGGGTTAACCCTGAAACGTTGCCACTCAAAAACCAATGGGTATGACAAAATTTTTAAATTAAAATTGTTGACATCGTCGTGAAGCTGTGTACGTGTGTGCTTGTGTTTGTTTTGGGTGTATCGATGATGGATCACATAAAAAATTTAGTGCAATTTTTATTTTATAACATAATTATTATTTATCGAAAGGTGGGCTAAAATGTAAAAGTTTATGTATGTTAACGTGGATCTACCATTGACAGTTCGGGTAAAGGTTTGTTGTATGCATAAATTTGTAACATATGATGCTTGAATCAGTTACTTTTGACTTAAAAAAGACAAAGCTTGAATGTCAATGAGATTCTCTTTAAGTTTACAAAACAAATAAAATGTTCCTTACATAATCTTACACCTCATTTCTTATTCTTATCTTCGTTTGCTTTAAGAGTAACCCATTCAATGTTTTTGATTATTTATAAGTCTGGTTTTGCATACATCTAGTAGTTACCCCGCATGGTTGGCTTAAAAATTCAATAAATTTATGATTATCTCCGTTGGCCCGCAAATATAACGGGCAAAAGCAAGTCTTAGTGATGAAAACAGCGAAATACGGCAAACTAACGGCAGCGAGTGAGAGACCCAATCTAAAACTTTTTGCTTCCTGTTTTTCTCGTCTTTTTTTTTTTTTTTGGTGTTTTACGACTACGAAAACTGAAAAGCGCTGTGACCTTTTTGATAGGGATAAGAGTGGGCGGGACGGGACTGTGTTTGGTGTTGTTGTTGTATTTCTGTGAATTGTAGAAATTGATAATCATATAAAGTAAAATTTATGGCGTTCTGTTTCGGTGAGGCAGGGACGTAGCAATGCTGTCTAGCATTTTTTATTGCCTCGCTAAAAAGAGAGAATGTAAATATTGACATATGAACAGCAAACTGGGCAAATAATGTTACATAATTTAGACTTATTTGGGTTGGCAAACTTTGATTTGTGCAGCGACTGCAATATTTATGGAAATTAAAATCTGGGTTTTCCCCTACTTAAAAGTATATGTAATTTATATATATATATATAGATAGAAAATCCACTTACATATGACATTCAGCATGAGCGAATCCTCGATGGCTGAGTTTTGTAATCGTGGATTTGAACCCTCGCATTTGAGCATTGTGCCATCGTCTTCAGGTTGTGGATAAAATGACAGAGTGGATAAAACGCGTCCATTGCCCTGGCTCGTTGACAGCTGTATGTTTGTGTGTGTGTGTGTGAAGAAAATCGCGTCCCAAGTGGTAAGATGGAGTGAAATCGATTAGAAAAATGGACACGCACACATACACATATGCTCAATCCAGGTGGTGGGTTAGGTACAAGTGCAAGAGATATCAAAATGTCAGTGGTAAGTCATAAATATGACAGTCACTTGACACTTGAAGATGGGTGAGAGAGAGAGAGAGTGTGGGGATTTCGGGAATTGCAATCAGCTTACCATGCCGCGCTTGAAGGGTCGATTATTTTGTGTCCATCTGATTTCTGTATCCGGCACTGAACCGGCCACAATGCATGTGAGATTATATTGTGTGCTCGATGAGAATACCTTCAACTTGTTGGTCAAATTTACCGATGTGGGTTTCACTGCAATGCACAGTATTTCATACAGTATATAGTTGCTGCCACTCTGATTTATATGCAACTTTTTCACTTACGTAACATTTCAATGCGTATGCTGCGCTCCACGGGCGCAACCAGCTTTGTGTTTGATGCCTGACAGCGATAGGTGTTGTTCAGTGCTGAGCGCGTTATTTGTGGCACCTCCAACCGATTAACCGTTACATGACGTGCCATCGATACACCGCTGCCCGCCTCCAATATCTGTGAGCCATTCAACCATGTAACAGTGGGCTCCGGTCGACCTATGAATGTTAAAGTATCAATCAAAATTATATTATCCACAGACTAGACACACACACACACATTGAATGTTGGATGTAAATATCAATTTCATTTGTTTTTTTTTTTAGTATTTTTGATTTGTTTGTTGGACAAAGTTTGTTGATACCCTTATGCATTATTAACTCAAACTAACTTATTACGGTGGCGGACATTTCAAAATTTATGACCGAAAAGAAACTTTACACATTTTAATGATAATGCGCATTTAGCAGTGTGTACCCAAGGCTTTTTAAAAAGGGCTTAGCCAGCTTAACTAGCAAAGTTGTGGCCATCTCTCATGCTCTGTGTCCACCCCTCCTCTCACTCAGTTGACCCTATCAACCCACTGAAACTTTGGATAGACAAACGCCAAAGCCTGAATGTTAAATGAGCCAAAAATTCAGCAACAGCAACAAAAAAGGGCAATGAATGCAAAGCTTAATGCTTTTTTTTTTCATTGCAAATTGAGAAGAGGACAAATGCGAATAACCAAAATAAATACATTATAAATACATGAGTAAAATCAACATAAAATATAAACAATAATATGATTATACTTTTGTGTATTTATCTGGTAAATAAATATTTTTTTAAGTCATGTTATCTGTTTAAGTATTTTGATGTAATTAAATTAAATATATTGAACTGATATAAAACCGGTTTATTGCTAGATATTGATAGCATTAACATTAATATTTTATTTGCTGCAACGATTTTTTTTATTGGTCTTTGATCTCATAAACTTATATCGCTTTCAATAACTTATTTACGGTTTTCTTTACGTTTTTTTGTTTAATTTTACATAAAGGAAAAATGAATCCAAACGAATTCTATATATTTATATATTTACTACTTAAATTTCAATATTGAATATCTTTTCGCATTTAACAATAATTATAACGCACGTTTGCTCAACTGTCTATGTGTTCTCTATTTTAATGTTATCTAGCCAAGTATCTGGCTTCTTTAATTTCACTCGGTTTGGCAAAATGTAATCGAAATTCTCGAACGTTCTCTCCACGTTGAACGTCTTGGCACCCTAAGTAAAAGCATTTCATGCGCTGGCTCACATATCAAATGCACAAAATATTTTTAATCCGTTTAAGTGCCCCTCCGAATCGTAACGTTGTGGTGCTTGACGACGGCACGAGGCAGCATGGCCAAGGGGGGTTATTTCAGAAAGCTAGCTGCTTACTGCTGACTGCAGCTTGGCCATTAAGTCAGCCAAGTGAATGTGGCGGAAATGAGCAACAATAGCAACAAGCAGCTGAGACGCAACGATGAGCTCAGTGTTGAGTTGGGGTTGAGTTTATGGATAAAGGAGGATGGTAGAGGAGTGAGACAAGCAGCAAGTAGCTGATAGTTGAGAGTGCTGGACGCCAGTTAGGGAATTTAGTGCCCAAATGTTTGCTGATTGCAAAGGATACGTAGCGACGACGACGACGACGACGACGACAACGTTGACGACGACATTGGCGACAATAAGCTAAGGCCAGAACAATACACATACGACAAAGATGGGGAAGGCGATGGGGACAATGGCAGAAGTGCGGCATGACAAGTATGCGGGGATAATAGACAAATAACAGTTGCCTTGTGGCATTTAGCTGCTCGCATTATACTCGCATGTGATACACTCAGGGAACAACAAAGAAGTGTGATTTTTCAATTCTCTTATACGATTAAGGTTGCTATTGCGAGACTTGTAATGGGAACTTTCTTACAATCTTGAAGTTGCTCAATGTTCAACTGATTCTCTCAGTGCATGTGCGGACACATATCTTCCATATCCTCTCGATCTGTCTCTTTTTCTGTCTCTTTGTAATCCGTTCAGTAATGAAGACAGCGTACTGCTAAGCTTATACTTAAGGTTGTCGTCGACAATTGGTTGATGCCAGTGAACGCACCACCAAATTATGCATCGCTGGCGGCCTGGTCATAAAAATTGCTTGGACTTGGCTTGGCTGTGGTGGAGCTGAGGGTTTTTATGGTTGGCGCTCAGATTAGCTTTTTATTGCCTGGTATTAATTGCTATTAGTCGAAGTTAATAAAGTTGATAAAGCAATTTGGCATTTGGCGTTTATTATTCCTCACCCAGCCGAGCTATGATTAGTGGCCACACAGACATAAAAAAAAAGAAACGCGTTTGCAAGATTTGCATGCGCTTAACTCGCCGACCGCTGTCTCTGCATGTGGCGTCCGTCTGTAAGGCAATATTAGTTAATTTGTCAAAGCGCTCAGCGGGGAGCGACGAGTATTGTTGATTTCAGTTGCAGGTAAAAAATTAAATATGCATTGCTGGCTGGCAGCCAATGAAATTGTCGCATACAAATCACAGCCAAGGCAGCAAGGTTTGTTGTCGCCCAGCAGGTGTTAAAATGGAAAATGTCGTCATCTCCGACGCCACCTGCAACGGCGTCTCCTCTGTTGCGGCACATGCGGCTAATCAAAGCAGCTAGCGCGTTTGAGTACGTGACGCATTGCCAAAACCAAAGCAAACTACATGCGCCAAAAGGTGGAGAGTTCGGAGCCTCTCACACATAGCATATAGCCCACCAACAAGCAATATCCATGCTTGCATGCAGAGTGGCTCACGTAAATATCAACAGAGGAGCGCTAGCAGTGCTGACTGCCTGGCAGGCAGCATGTTTGTTACAAGCCAGCTGCACAAAGCGGAGCTAACTATTTGTGTAGTTCAGTACTAGTCAAAGCGACAATATTCGTTTTGATCTGTATGTGTGTGTGTGTGTGCATTGAAAATGCTGCTGGTGCAAAATCATTAAAGCATGCCAATCGTTAAAAGCCTCATACACTCTGACTGCCGCCTTTTATGCGGGGCGTATGCGCAATGCAAGTCGATTTCATTGAAAAAATGTAAAAAACAGGGCTCTCAACATAGCACCATGAAGCCAACTGATTTTGACTCATTCGACTCGATTCAGTAAAAAGTATATATATATAAAATACCAATTCACCAATTTTTTTCTGATCATTATCTTTTTTTACCACAATCTTTCATTAAATTTAACTTCAATCTTAGTTGCTTGGAGCTGAAATGCATCACCATTATAAAAGTTTTCATAATTTTAACAATTTGCTCCACATTTTTGCAAGTTTTGGATAAGTATTTTTTTTTTGGCTAGGCTAGGCGAAACAAATTGCATGAGTCGACCCTTAAAGCTGCTTACACAATTACCCTTTTAATCATTTAAGCTATCAAGCACTATCATTTAGTCTGCAGTTCGTCTGGGCGCTCATCCCCTACCCAAGCAACCAAACCAAAAAAAAAGAAATGAAAATATTGTTGTCAGAAAGTTAATGATTTATAATGGTCGCAGCGATGCGGAGACCCTCGAGCTCTCTCAGCTCAGCGAAGCGAGCAACTTGTACAAATTTTTCACACTTGCGGGGCAAACAGTGTTAAAAAATCATTTTTTTTTTGCCCAGAAATTCACCTTGGAGACCTTTTTAAAGATTTACGATGCCGCATATGCCTACAGGTCATAGGCAACGTTGCCGGAGCTTCGTTCACAAAAGCCAGACACTGAAAATTGTTGCATTTTTCAAACTAAAGTGGCAATGACAGCCGCACTCGCAGCAGCAGCCGCAGCCTGAATGTCTCTCTGTCTATCTTTCTGGTTAGTCTGTCGGCCGTTCGGTTGGCTTGGTCGCGCTCTCTTCTCTCACGGTCTCGTCGCCAGTGTCACCGCAGACTCTGACATACATTTATTTTTATTATTTACGACGACTTAGGCCATGCTTCGACTACGCCTCAACCACAAACTAAGCCGCAGCTACACACAAAACAAAAAAAGTACAAAATCTCAACAGGCGAAGGATTTTTTTTTTCATCGTCTTGTTTTTTCGTTTATTTAACTGTTCTGCTTTGTTGAATAATCCATAGAAGTTGCCATTCAGTCAAACTTTCTAGACTTTTTTAACATATATTTTTGATTAACCCAAAAGCAGCTTTAGTGAAAAGTTACTTTTAAACAATAAATAAAAAGTTACGTCTCCTAGTTTTTTTGTCTGTGTAGAGCCTGAGCCCTGGGCAGTGTGTGTGCGCGCCTATCTGCTGTGCCTCATCTTTAATTCTTTAAATAGAGTCAGGGCCAGGACAGTCAATGGCTGAGGTGGAGGCCATGTTGCGTGTGGCATTGCTTGTCATCCTTGCTTGATAGCCTTTTGTCTGGGTGCTACATGTAAGTAGCTGGCTGTGTGTGTTTGAGATGTGTGTATGTGTGTGTGTGTCGCGTCTGTGTCGTTTATCATGATTTACTTACCGCCACGCACTTCACATGTCAACACAATATTATCGCCCTCGAGCAATGGACCCACAGCGCCAGCAACATCACGGCCCGAAGCATCGTACACGAGTATTTGATGCGGAGGAACTGCGTAAAACGACAAAAACAAAAAAAAAACCGGAGAGGGACATAAATGGAGTTGACTCTTTAAGTTCAAAGATCGGCAGCTAGCTCACCAATAACCGTTAAATTAATTCTATGATTGCGCGTGGGTGAGTTCTGAAAGTCCACTCGGCAGCGATAAACCTGTTCACAAAAGAAAAATGACGAGGAAAACCAACAAATGCATTAGCAAAATAATAAAGCATACTTTATGGGGCTGTGGTACAAAGAGCACCGAGAATACTTACGCCCTCATCATCTAGCTGTATATTTTCCACAGATAATTTCGCTGGCTGCTGTCCGGTCACAAAATACGCACGTGGCCCAAAAGAGTTTGTATCTGACCAATACAGTGCCTTTTCAAACGATCGCCCACGCACATCAAAGCTGCAATAGGAATAGTGAGGAATATTTAAAAAAAAAAATATACAAATACATAAATATCACAAAAGTACAGCAAGAGTTTGATATTAATAGCTTGTACATCATATTTTTGTATTTTTCAAAATTATTTCTCACTGAAATTATATTTGAATTTATTTTTTTTCGTTAATATATACAAATTCGAAACTATTCATAAAATCAGCTCTATTTTAGTGAAGTCTATATTTTACATCCTCCGCTTTTGTCAACAGCTTAAATTTTTATATGCTTTTCGTGGAAATGCCGCTACGTGTAAAATAGGAAATGGTTAGTGATGCTTTTACAGGGACATTTACTGCGACGCATAAACCAAAAATGAGGCACCGCCCATTTAGCACATTTTTCAATTCAAACATTTTGTAACTGCCGCATGTCGCATTGCTAAACCAATAAAAAGAATCGTTATGCACACGAAAAAAATAGAAATGCTTTTTGGCGAAATATGTTGAGGTTCGAAATTAAATGCTTCTACAAAAATGACCCTTTTCCTGTGTGCTGACCGCCGTTGAAACCTTTGAGCATAAATTTGCACGCAACTAATTTCTTCCGTTTCGCATTATTTTCACAGTTCGGGCCCTCAACAACGTTTGCACTTTTGCGCATTAAAAAGCCTGACGTGCTATCTTTGGCGCTTTTTATTGTATTTGTTAATGTCCGTCCAGCACCACCCAAAGCACCACCTAAAGCACCACACCAAACCCACACCCATTCCACAAATAAGACAAGCTAACAGCACCGAGTGCCGCAAATGACTTGGCAAAAAGCAAAAGACAGACCCTGCAGACAGCGCAAACTTGTGTCCTTTTGTTGTTTCCGTTGTTGTCGCCATTTGTGTTGCTGTTGCTGTTGCTATTACTGTTATCGTTGTTGTTGCTATTGTTGCCCTCTTGCTTTTGCTGCGCTTGCGGTTAGTCGAGCGGTTTGTCATTGTGCCGGCTGCCAGCCAGCAGAGTATTGTTTGCGCCTTTAAGTGGTTTTTTATCATTTTGCCGCTGACACAATTTATATCCGGTGCTCATATTTCTTATGCTTATCACAAGGCGTCTTTTGCTCCCTGCTCACTGCTCCCCCCACCCCACTCCGCCCACTTTCGTTCGAGAGGCTTTCGTTGTCACCCCTATATATGTGTGTATATGCTGAGACTGCGTCATGTGTTGACCAGGCAGCCATTTCTAATTATTGTTGAAGTGCAGTTACCCATGCCGCGCATAAATTACGTGGCCTTAGGCCACGCTTAAGCCGCATTTTGGGCCAAAGCACGTTCCCTAATTAGCTAAATTAAATATATATGCACGAGTGTGTAAACAAAGAGCGCAATTCAAAGATTTACGCACTCTCACCAAAAAAGAAGTAAAAAAAAATTTGAATAAGTCTTATTTTGGAGATTACTCGACTAGAAGATTGTCTTTTATAAGCTGTAAAGTAATATTAAAAGCAACCAAAAAAAGAAATTGGTAATTTTGTATACATTTTCAATCTAAAAGATCTTTTTATGCGTCATAAAGCCTCTCTCTAACATTGCCACACTTCAAAGATACTCTACCTAATCATTTTATAGAGTATACAAAGTAGTTGTACGGTCCTTTTGGAGTGTCTAAGTTGCTGCTAGTTTTAATTTTGCGTATACGCAAACAATAGAGCAACACCGACAACAATAGAAGGCGACAGTTGAGATAAGACAAAGGTGCGGATTGCTGACTAAAGCAGCAGAAGCCATTCCAAGCTATATCCTGTACGCGTCCTGGGTGCCGTGACCTTACTCAGCCTAGCCAGCACTGTTGACGTTGTGTTTTCTTGCTGTTGGCCTTAGGAAACAATAATGCCAAGTTTGCACAATGAGCAAAGCAAAAGGCAGAAAGAAAATAGCAACAGAAAAAAAGGAAAATGCCAAAATACTCGAGCAGTAAAAATGCTAAAGAATATGCTGGACGAAGAGGAAAGCAAGCGAAAATAGAAGAAGTGGGCCACAAGCGCTTGATACGAGACACGACAACATTGTGGCAGTTGCAGAATGGTTGACTGTCGTCGGTTGTGGGCAAGTGGGCGATGTCCTCTCCGATTCGGCTCGTCTTGTACCGTATTGTCCACTTGTTTGAAGAGTTTGCCTAGGGTCCAACCTCAGCTCTTAGACTAATGCTCGTTCATTTCTTTTGTCTGCGGCTGCCTCCAGCTCACCTCTCTACCCATTTCATTCTCTCTTTTTTCCAACAATTAGTTGAGTTTTATTTATTTTGCGTTAATTGGTAGCACTTTATCTTCTGCTCAAATGAATGAGCCACGTTATTTAAACAAAACGAGCGAAGCACACAAATCCCTCAAAGACCTTCTGGATATGTCTTGGTAATTATGGTTTTTTTTTTTTTTTTTTTGGCAACGCCCACGCCTATCTTAATCCAATATATATATCTAGATATGTATATGTGTGTATACGTATGTTTATTTGTATGTTCTCATATTGCCATTTAATGTTTTTTATTTTTGCCTTTTTGTTTTGCAACGCTTACGAAATGCTATTCAAAAAAAAATTGCAAAAGGGCATAAAAAGGGGGAAAAGCGAAGAAAGCTACAAAATAAAGGACCCAACAACTTTTAACTCCATACATGCGAGGGTGTGTGTGTGTTGATGACGCTGACAATAACCATTGAATAATTTTATGACAATATGTGTCAGAGCGTGTCTCTGTCCAGGAATCCGGTCTTCTCTGTTGTCGTCGTTGTTATTCGTGTGCCTGATGGTATTTTTTGACAGTTTAAACATATGTCCCCCTTACATTTCACCCCCCCGTCACCTTTTAGGGTAGGTAGAAAAAAAAAAATAAAAACTGTTGACTTCAATTATGCAACGCCAGGCGAAAGTCAGTAAACTATGAGGGCGCACAAAGGCCTGGCTAGGAGCAGCTGCTGCGTTCAGTGCGGTGTTGTTGGTGCTATTTTGTGGTGGCCATAACGGGCTAAACTTTTGTGCCATATTAGGCAGGTGGAAATTGTATGCGATTATGACTGGCAGCCCGTATCAACCGAGCCAAGACTACAGAGAGACAGATGCAAAGATAAGGCTTAGGGGTGTGCGTGGGGCGGACAGATACTGAAACGCCGAAAAGTATGCAATGGCAAACTCGACAAAACTCGAAACAAATTTTAAATTGGTTCACAGAAAAAAGCAAACAGACAAACAAACAAACCGAATGGCTGCGGCGAGAAATATGAATGAAAAAAGAGAGCTCTTCACGCCCTCATACACAATAACAAAACACATACACACACATATGCAAATGGTTTAACTGGCCCTTTGTTTTTTTCTTCCCCTTGTTTTGTTTTCTCTCGGTATTGGTATTATTATGGAGCCATGCTGTGTAATATCTGTAAATTTCTTTTTGTTATTGCCAACAACAGTTTTTCCCAAATTTTTCCACACCCCATTTTCATTTATACCCTTTCCACCACCTCGATTTCTTACAGTGTTGACATTTGTTGGCATCATTCCGCACATTGTTGCCGCTGGTGTTATTTTCCTGATGTTTTGTTTGCCTTTACTGCTGGCTCCTCTTCTTTACTTTAACTATATAATTTGTAGCATATGAATATATGAAAAAACAAAAGGCAAAAAATACACACACACAATTGCATATATGGATACGTAAACTCTCCTCCATGATGGCCAAGTTCAAATTTATGCAGTGTCGCCCAATAAATTTGGCAATAAATTCAAAATAAAACTTTCATCTTAGTTCGCCCTTTTCGCTTGCCAGTTCTTGTTGTTCTTGATTGTTGATTTTCAACAAAGTTTTGTATGCTCTAAAAAAATGAATTCATATTATTGGAAATGTTTTTGTTTCAGCTCTATTTTGGTATTGTTATTATTTTTTCATCAACTTTCTGGAAAAAGATCTTTGTTTTTACTGTATTATATGTTTTTTAAATACAGATATATATTTTTTTTTGGTAACTTGGTTCTTATTTGTTTGCTTACTTAGATTATTTAATTTATGTAGTTGATTTATTTTACATACATTTATACATTTTATATTACGAATGAAATTTTTATTTATTTTTTTTTGATATTTTCAAATAAAAGTTTCAAGATTTTTTCAAACGTTCGAAAATATACTTTTTTCGTATTGATTTTGCTTTGTTAAGGACTTTAAGAAACTGCGACAAGAAACAAATGTACTTTAAAACTTGGCTTAAAGCAACGCTTATATAATATTATTATTGCCTCTTAAATCTTTCGCACTCTTACTATTTGCCTGCTTCAGCATATCAATTAAAGACTAAGCCATTTTATGGCCAAAAATTAGAACAATGGACCATCGTTTGCGTGAAAACCGCAAAGGCCCATTAGAAACTCGTAAGCGTTTTCTTTCCCGCAAATGGCAATGAATGGATGCATTAATGCCAAGTCAAAGTTTAGTGGCTGAAAATCGATTTGCATGCGCTCTTTACATTTCCGATTTTCCCATACACACACACACACACACACAAACACAATCACATATGTGCGAGAACTTAATTACACTTTTAAATAACCCATCTAACTGGAATTTGTGCACAAAAGTGCGGCACAGTTGCAATTGCCGTTGCCAGGCGTTTTGTTGTTGTTACCGCCACCGCTCGTAAAATCCCGAAAATACACTCGACTTAATTGCCATTGGCTCGACTTTTGGCCAACTTGCCACCTCCTGCGGCTACCTCTGGTGCTGCTGCTGCCACTGCCACTGCCACGGCTACTGCTACTGGATTTTATTGCCAGCCATTTTGAATACCATTTCGTGGTTTATTACTTTTGTGGCCAGCAGATTCTCAAGTAGAGCGCCAAGTGCATGGCTTATATACAAACACGAACACACAGCCAGCCGGAGTGAATGCACCTTCGAATGCCGACGCGTCGCACCGCCTGAAAGCGTGTATGTATTTATGGAGCAAACACGTGGACCACACAGCGACCACCGCTGACGATTATGGCAGTTAGCGTGGGCCGTAACATGGATTATAGCTCCTTTTTTGACAGCAACAACAGCCGGCAGCGTAAAACATACACGCAAAGCTGCACTGAGCGAAAAACAACACTAACCTTTTGTACAACAAGTTTGAAAATTATTTCAAACAGCACTGGTTTGAAAATATGTTCAAAAATATTTAACACATCATTACACACACCTTTTAAATAACGTTAAAGTTAATAAATGAAAAAAAAAAACTAAAATGTTTGATCTTAAATGTGAAAAAAATGTAACCTGTCTATTTATGTACTTAAAATTATATTTGAATGCTTGCTTTCCATTTGTTTTCAACTACAAAAACTCATAAAACTAATAATTGACAAGTTTTCTTTGTGCTATAGCCAATTTTTAAAGTGTTCTCTCAGTGCACATTGTTGCAGTGCAGCAAAATTTCATTATTTAAGACCCAAGCCAAGTGCTGTCGAGCCAAGCTGGCTTTAAAAATCAATTAACCTTGATTGCGGCCATATTCGATGAGCGTTCGTGCTATCTTTTTCTTTATAAATGTTAACGACCAGGTCAAGCCCCCGGCCCAAAGTTGTCCTTAGCGCCCTTTGTCCTTGTGAGTGTGTCGATGATGATGTTTGTGCCTTTTGTTCTTTGCTGATCTTTCATTGATGACTTGCTATATGGAACATGATGTATCGAAAAAAACTTAAAGCTTGTCACGTCATTTATACACACACATACACACACTTACAAAGTGCCAAATTTTAGTTTTAATAATGCTACTCGAATGTTGAATCCTGAATTTAGTAGTAGTATAAAAAACAATCCGATGAAAATCGCATTTCAAGGGTCAAACATACAACAAATCCCAGCAAAGTTCTGACTATAAAAAAAGGACAAGCAAAAGCAAAAAGTGCCGCATAAATGTTGCCAACCCTTAAAAAAATCCTCAGCTCAGCTGGTCCAGACAACAAAATACATTTTAACATTATAATTTTTAATATTTTTGTCTTACGGCCGGTGCGGGGACAGCTAACACAAGGGTGTTTTTCTCCTTGTTGTTGCTGTTGCTTGGTGTGAAGCTGTCAAATGCAGAGCTCACTAGACAGAGGCTCTAGGTAGGGCTGTGGCGTTGTTCCGGGCTGCAAGCTGTGACATCCTAACAAAATGTGCCAAACGGAAAGCACACACACATACACACACATGGCCTCGCCTTTCCATTCTGGCGTCTTTTTGGTCTTAACTCTTCGGTTTTTCGTTTCATTTCTTACTACATTCTTTTTTAACTTGAGCTGCCTTCGATTTCACGCAGCGCTGGCAATTTTATACCAGAAGAAACCAGTCCTCCTCCTACCTCAACACCTCATTCCCCACCTTGGCTGTAACCCCTGTGGCTTAGTCGTTGTTGTTGTCACTGCTGTTACTGTTGCTTTTATGTATTTGGTTGTTGCTTCGTTTACTTTTGTTGTGCGCAAAAAAAGAAAGAAGAAGGGAAATCGAATTCGAATCACTTTCGGATATTTTGGTTATAAAGTCGGAAATTTTTGCGACATTATTGTTTTCGACATTTTCCTAGGTTTTGGCAAACATTCTCGGTCTCGCTTCCCACCACCACCACCACCCTCTCATTGTCTCCCTGTTTTGCGCATTGTCTGTGCAGCACTGAAATTTATTGCTTCCAATTGAGTGCACGGAGCAACAACATCAACATCAACAGCAACAACATCTCGTGAACAGTTCGCGTTGTCCTTGATATAAACGTGCGTTCATATCCTTGTCCCGTGTGTGTTTGCCTCCAGTCCGTTTTGGGTCCTGCTGCTGGCAACATATTGGTGAAGGAAGCACACATCTAAGCAAAATTGACAAGGCTAAAGGATATCGATGTCTGCTTATAATGTGCAACATATTAAACCTAAGCACACGCTCACAGCGCTCGAGCTCTATAAATATCAGCAGCAGGAGCAGTATCCATTCTGCTGTCAACCTTCTCGTTCCCCTACAATAATCAACGTTGCCGCCAAAACAGTTTTCACTTTGGCTGCTATTATTTTGCTGCCCCCTAAACCTATATCTAAACCTGAGTCTGGCCTGCTCTCCCTCTCGCTCTCTCTCAATGCCGTTGATGTCCTTTTGCCTTTGCCTTTGCTTTTGTATGCCCTGTGGCTAATATATGAGTCTATGTCGCACCGTTTGGCCTCGCCTCGCTTTTTGTTTTGACCCAGTCTTTTGCACATCAGTTGGCTTCCTCGCCCGGCTCGAATCGTACTGAGTTGAGTTGATATTGATGATGTTATTAAAATAATAAATTATTTGAAAATTATGAACTGGCGCCATTTCTCATGACATGCAGCAAGCACACTCGCCCAGTTTCTTAACATAAATCAAAAGCTAGCCCAAACTTTAAGTAAGTGCCACTCGTCGGCACAACATACTATAACCTTAGCTTAAAATCAGACTAGGGTATGGTATATACAAAACGGACTATACAATTAATCTTAAGATATAAGATTAAGGCCTGTTTGTTGCTCTTCACTTAAGTGTTATAGTACCGATGTCCTTTCATTAAAAATAATTTTAGTTGCTGCATATGTGATTAGACATTATCGAATATATAAAGTTGACCGACAAAATTCTGCTGCCTAACAGTTTTTCAAATGGATAACTTCGCCAGCTTTTACCATTCCCTTTTCAGCGAAGCTAATTTTAAAATCCGATGGAATAATTCATCGTGCGAATATGATTGACAGTCACCTTTTTGGCTTGTTAAATTAAAGTATTCCTTAAGTAAGAATTGTCTTACTTAAATTGAATTTGAATCTTCTCACATAACGGCTGAATAATGTATGACACATTGCTATATATCTACGTGAGTATTAAAGCTTCGACACCTCTGTCAACCTCTTTTATTTTGCATATGAAAGGTGTTTCTGGGTAAACAGACAGTTTGTCGCCCGGCACTTACCTGTAAAGTGGTTTGCCTGCGCTCTCACGGAACCAGAGTACCATGTAGACACGATCGTCCTTTGCTTCCGGCTCAATGTCACACGGCAGGGATGCGGTGCGTCCCAGTACGGCCTCCACAGCCACAGTAGAGACTGCAAAAAACACACAGAGAGAGATAGAGATACGGTTAAATGTCAATTATAAGAAACGTACTATACATACAAGACATTGTTTGCCTAAGTGTAGTTTTCTAATGTAACAGCAACAACGACTATTGACAAAGTCATTAACACAATATTAAATTGTCTGTTGTTGTTGTTGCTCCTTAGATTGCTGTTGTTGCTGTTTTGTAGCTGCAATTACTTGACTCCTTCTTCGATTCCTTAAACATCAACAAATGTCAACAAAATGCTGCCTTTTAAGTGTCACGCCAACAGCACGCAAGGCACTAAACACAGACTGAAGCCAAGCCAAAAAACGAAAAATAAACCGCACGACAACCCGCTAGTCCCCCTCTCATCCTTCATCCCTTCATCAAACTCCCTGCTATAGTGGCTGAGCACGCCTTCAACTTCGAATTGTAAAAGCCCGCCACACCCTGACCCAAACCGCAATCGTTGGCATCGCCATCGTCATTGCCGTTGTCGTAGTCGCATAATCACAACCAAATACGTGAGTGGGAATATTAATGCTAAATTGACGACAACTACGATGACGTCGACAACGGGAACGACAACGTCAACGGCAACGACAATGAAATGATGATGATGGCAACGGCATTGTCAACGATGAGCTCTTCTCTTCCTGCTTTGGCTTCTATTCCTTGTCCATTCATCTGTCTAGCTGCGATTTCGTGGCGGCCTCATCTTTTGCATTTAAACTGCCAATTGAAGTCAATGCAAATAGATGTATAGACGCCGTGGACATTGCCCGGAGTAGGGGGGGCAGCGGGAGATGGTATTTGTCGTGCAGCAAACTCTAAAGCCAATCCCAGCAAATGACAGTGGTTAAGGCGCGCTGCGATTCCAGCTGCCTGAGGTGATTGCTTGATGGTCTAACGAGGCTTTGCTCTGACCGCAGACATAGTATCCAAATTAATGATTGCATATTGAATGTATTCTATTATTGCTACGGTTAAGTCAAATTCGCATTAAACTTTTAGAGCTTAAACACAAATTCTCAGCTAGAACTAGTATTAAACTATTAACCTTTATATTTAAGTTATTAATAGTCGGAACTAACACCATTCATAATCGAGTTTGGGAACGAGCTTTCAATTAAGTGACCTTAATGACTTTGAACGCTTGGAAAACATAAACCTAATAGCAATTTATCTATATACGAAGCATTAAAGCCTTAACTTGGCAGGCAATATTAGGTTTAGGAGTTCAGATCTCCGATATATCTCAGATAGTACGCAATACATAAAACTCAGCATATTTTTATCAACATTTTATTACAGATCAATAACCAAACGTAATGACGTATTAATAAACCATTTAACTGGCCGCATATTGTCCTGCTGGAGTGCCAAAGAGCTTATATGAGTGCAATAAATAATATTTTCATATAAATGCTAGACTATAAAATTATTTTGAGCTTCTTTCTCATTAATTTCTGCAGCTTTTTTCGTTTTATATTTTCGTTTATAGCACATTTAGAGATAAACTACAAGAAAACTTAAATTTTTTGAACTATTAAATATTAAAAATTCGGTATCTTTTTATTCTGTAATTAAATTTGTTAGTGCTTTAACAATTGTTGTGATAAAATTCAAAAGAGCAATAGTTTTTAGTATTATATTAATTTGCAGTAAAATATTTTTACGAAATTAAATTTTGATGTCCCAAGCACTATTCTATTTCCCTAATTAATAGTTATTATTAGATATTATTCACATCAGCATACGATTATTAAGATATATGTATGTATGTGTCCTTAAAAAAATAATCCATTTTATATATTGAATGTAGGCGTTTAGCAGTTGTCAATGCTTGTAAGCTGATTGATGATTGACAGTTTAGGCAACAGTTATCGCTAGACAGTTCACCTGACAGCTGTTTGATTCAAAGGACACTCGCACACACACACATGTGGAGAAAGATTCATCAAGCAGCACAAAGCTTATTAATACCCCACAAAAGGCGAACCGCAATGATGTTACGCGTAATTTAATTTTACGACAGCCGCCAGCAGCAAAATTCCTTACGCATAATTTCAGTTTGCATTCGGCTTTGTGTCGCGTACGTGAGTGTGTGCGTGTGCGAGTGTGTGCGTGTGTGAAGCAATGGCAACAAATTTTTGACATTTATTTAATATGCGCACGTTTTATAGAAAAGCAATTCCCAGTCGTATAATTTATGGCACACTACAAAAATTTGCACATGAAAATGGCGACATGGCAGATAAAGAGAAAAAGGAGAGAATGATTTAGGCGCTAACAAACGGGCAGAGCTATACATAGAATATATGTCTATATTTTGTAAGGGTGTGGCTTGCTATATTTGGGCTGTAGCAAAACATTGTAGGAATTTTCGTTGCGTTTGTAATTCCCATGTAAGATGTCAAACTCCCAAACGAGCCAAGCCGAGACGAGCAGAGAACAGAGCAGACCAAAACCCCACACACGCATACACACTAGCATCAAACTGTCTAGGCATTGCGTCTCTTGACGGCAGCGGCATCAGCAAATTGACATAATTTGTGACATAGCCCGCCATCGCTGTCAATCACACTTAGAACAATATTTGGACATAAATTAGAATACAAAATCAAACTAGATATCTAAAATTCGGAAATAAAATATTTTCCCCCAAAAAAAAAAACTGAAAATTAGTTGATAAAGCCTAAGTTTATAGATTTATTAAAAAAAATAAAGTTGAACTAAAAATAAAGAGCAGATTTTTAAGGAGTACAAATTTGCACTTAAAATAACTGTTAATTGGGCATGTATAAAAATCTCAGGAATCTTAGAGCCCATTTATTTTTCCTCAGTGCATTGATGCTGCTCTGCTTGTCAGCAGTCGAGTTGTGCGCGCGAGCGTAAGTGTGTAATGACTGATTTGCCCATGAGGCGAGCACATTGGCAAAGAGATAGCGCGGTTGGCAATCGTCAGCAGCATCTCCTCCCATACTTCTTGCCAACTCAAACGCCTTCTCTATCCACAGCACCACCGCATCACCAAGCAAACTCACTGACAGCTCTTGGATTTTAGCCAAGTGAAGCGTGCTGCGGCTTAGTTAGGTACAGCTGCTTTTGGCGGGGTCATTGGCATGGATTAGTATCTGGCTCAAAAAACAAGTTGTCAAACTGTGTCCTAGTTTACAGCTGTATCCGTTTGCATGTTTCTCTGTTTGTGAGTAAATAACTACAAAACACCCACAAAGATTTAATTGGGCAAGCTTAATTGTTGGCTTGTTTAACTTAAATAGAACCAACCCGACCTGCCTCACCATACAAATTTGCAGCAATAATTATATGTTGCAACAAGAGTGTAAATCTTAAGTGTGTAGTAAAGTTGTGTGCATAATTAATAATATAATTAATATTATAATTTTTTGTCACTACAATTTTTTTTCTTTAATTTACTATTTCTGAGTTTTAGCAATTATTTAATTTATATTAATACTTATCTTGGCCAGGCAATAGCTTAACTCATCTGCTAGCAATCTTTTTAAGTGTTTGCTACCCCTGGAGATAAGTATGCTTCCTTATTAAATTTCAACTATTAAAAGTTATTGCAAAGTAGATACTTAAGATAGACAGACACTTTTCTAGTTTTAGTATGTGCATTATATTTATTTTTCTCAGTTTTCTGCTGTAGTGCTCTTTCCGTGCCGTGCTTTACTGGCACATACGTTTTATATTAGACAATGTCATTTCACTTTTTTTTTAGAGAGTTATAAATAAAGATAGAGAGAGAGAGAGAGAGAGAGAGAGAGAGAGAGAGAGAGAGAGAGAGAAGAGAGAGAGAGAGAGAGAGAGTGCGAAGTATGAGGCAGATACAAATTTCATTTGCCTCGTTTTGACGGTGGCAGCTTTTGTGTTTGTTTTCTTTTTGTTATTTAGCTTAATTTTTGTTGTTGCTTGTGTTGCATACAAACTGCCAACAGCTCGGCAACACATACTTAACCCATACAAACACAATGACACACACACACGCAATAGAATAGAAAGGCAGCTGCCAGCTGGGGTATGCACATAGTATTTGTATTTATATAAGTCGTATTTATATAAGCGAAAGAAGCTGTGAAACTTATGCAAATTGTATTTCAGTGTCTGCGCAAAAGCAAAAGCAAACTCGACTCGACTCAAACACACACACAGTAAGGCAGGCAGAGCCTAAAAGTATGCAATGCTAACGGGTTGCGTTGCAAAAAGTGGTAGAAAATGCGCATAATGAAATCCAATGCTATGGCTACGTCAGCTTCTTAACTTGCCTTGCTTGACTGTGTTTTGGGGCGAGTATAGTTGTCCTTATGTTGTTGTTGCAGCTGCTTGCCACTTTCACGTCCCACTTACCGAGCTGATGCTGCGGCTGCCGCTTATACATCTTCGTATTCTTCTTCATCATCATCTTCAGCTTCTTCTGCATTCTGCGTTTTGCCGTTTGTTGCTGCTATGCGCGCCAAAGTTGTTGCACTCATTGCACGCCATGGCCGCAGGAATGGCACCAGCAACAAGAAGAACGAGAGCGATGAGCATGGTAATTTTCGCATGGGCACAACAATAGTTTACCTATGTGTGTGTGCGTGTGTATTTAGCTGTAGACACTTGTAAAAACAGTGTATGCGACTATATAGCAGCCACTGTCGCCGACCCTGGCCAACTGCAAAGCAGGTCACGTGTGGCATAAACGAGGCGTTGCGTAAGTGCGACACGTTGGGTTTTGTCTTTGGCGTTAAGAATTTTTCTTTAAATAAATATGTAAGCATATATATACGTTCTGCTGCTAAAGAATGTATAGTTATCTCTCTCTTGTTTTTAATACCCTGTCACCATTAGATGTGGGTGAAAAAATAGGCTTCATGGAAAACAAGTTTTCGTATGGGTAACTTTATTTCACTCAATTGATATTACCAAATCGATAAATATCGATAAATCTGTTCTTATGCTACTTATGACCATTGTAAACGTACTCAAACAACCAGCTCTTTCTTACTATGTGCATGTGTGTGTGTGGATGTGTGGCTGTTTGTATAATTGAGATGAAAGGTAATGACTCGCATAGCATACTTTTAAGCGCCCAAATCGCAGCCCAACAATGCGCCATACAATGCCCTAGCACACAAACACACACACACGAACACAACACGTTCACAAATGCCTGTGCATTGTGCCTAGGTGTATGTGTTCGTGTTTGAAAGCAGTTGCGCTGTTGTTGTCTCTAAGTGGCACAAGGTAAAGTCTACTGCGGCAGGTTGGGGCGGTTGACGCGCCTGTGTGCGGGCGTTGTATGTGTATGTGTGTTCGTGCACTATTTGCACTAATTTAGTTGAAAACAAACAAAGTCCTTTGTTCAATTTTCGCCTTTAGATTGAAGCACACAGAGCAAGAGAGAATACGAGGGACGGGAGGGATAAAGGAAAACTAAGAATGGAAAATAGAGAAACTTAGCCGGCGGCTTAGCAGCTGCTTTTGCTTGGTGCTAAAGCAATACAACAACAACAACAGCAGCAGCAACAACTACCTTTTGGCAAGTGTTTTTTAGCCATTTATAGCCTTCTCACTCTAAGTAATTAGCCAAGTACATTCTCAGCTTATAAATTTAGCATAAGCTGCAATTAGTAGCAACTTTTTCTAACTATCTAACAAAAGTTGTTGCCACAGTTGTTGTTATTTTCTCCGTTCTTGTAGTTGTTATCTCACGTGCGCTCAATTAAAGCGGAATGTCGATACACACAGTTGTAGGCTTCAGTTGCCTGCCAGGCCAAGAGTCAACAAATTCAAATTCAATTGCGGCATAATAAATAATAATGCCATGCTAAAAACACACAAACGACAACGAGAGAGTCCCTAGTGCTCCAGTCTGACTGACTGGCTGTCATAAAGCGTCGATACCAGCAGCAAGCGATAAAATAACAGAAAAACAGCAAATGTAAACATACACAGTAACGAAATACAACGTCAATAAAAAACCGAAATCGAAATAAATATAAAAATGCAAAAGTAACTGGTAGGCCAAAATAAACATGCTCGTTGCTTACTATTCTAATTGACCTTTAGATCGTCGCATGGTGACATTGTTGCCTCACGAAAACAAGGGTAACATGAGGCGTGTTTTCTTTTTATTGATTTGTCTTACTGTCGTTTAAATCGATACTTAAACGTCTCAAGTAGCTGCCGTAAAGCCAAAGTTGTTTATTGCTTGCACTTAAATACAGTATTAACTGGTTACAAACTCAATTCTTCTTTAATTTGTTTAAGTTGTTTTCAATCGAACAATCATTAAACGCTTTTTAATGCAAAAAAGTCTTTTTGTTATGTAAATTCCATTTTTTTACGCAAAGATCTTATAATCCAGCATTCACTGTACTTAAAACAAACAACAATCAAGCAAATAATAGACAGAGCGAAGGGAGTCTCAAATAGCGATGGCGTCGGTCCAGCAATTGACATGTGAGCTGCATGGTAGTGACTTTTGTGATAAAAGGGTCTCAAATGTTGCACAAAGGTTATAAGTGTGTGTTAGAGTGCGTGGGTATGTTGGTTTGTGTAGTTTGATGCCCTGTCTTGCACCTTGGCACAGAAATTACATCAATTACAGCGACTTGTCTTCAACTAAGCTGACCGAAAAAAGGTAAGAATAACGAGCCAGAGCAACGAGACCTTGCGGCTGTCTAACAATAGCCACTCACACAGACACACGTTTCAACTGTGGGTTAGCGGGTTGGTGTTGAATGTTGTGCTTATGGTTGGCAGTTTGGTCGGTTCGTTCGTTGGTTGGTTCCTTGCACATTTGAGAACATTTGACCTGAAGTGCATTGGTCATCACGTGTGGCCATGAGTCTGCATTTGAGTGCACTTTGGTCAGCAATTATTTTACGTTGAGGTCACATTAGAGAGGTCGAAGCCAGTGCGACTAGCTCAGTTTGCCAAACCCAAAGGCACGTTTCGAGGGATGCTTGACAATAGTAAAAGAAAATATAATCTCAACAGCAACAATGTTGAAACTGAGCTGAAAACGTATTCAATTATAAGTAAAATGCTTTTTTCGTTATTCAAATCTCTACTATGTTCAAAGCCCAATTTCAAAAAACATTTTATTTTACCAATTTCAAAAAACATTTTATTTTACTATCAATAATTTTTGTCGTTTCGCAAACTTTTCTATAGAAAGTAAGCCTTAGCAAAGCAATATCCATTATTAACTAGCAGCTCACTGCTCTGGAAACCCTCGCATCAATAACTGAACAACTGCAAGCTGAACTAGTAAAGGCATAAAATGCGAGGAGAGAAAGAGAGAGAGAAGGCTTGTCCAGAGCTGTCATGCTACCTAATGGTAGTTTTGTACACATGGGGATCGAAGAGCAAAAAGTTAGGAGTCAGACACGGTGCACGTTAGCACCAAGTCGACATCGAGAGAGAGAGAGAGAGAGAGAGATAGTCTGAGAGTTGGCAGTGTGAAAGTCCGATGGACGGAGAGCGTCGCCCGTGGCATATTGAAGTGCAGTTCGACGCAAGCATTTTGCAGCCACATTGTCATGTCAACCGATAAATTCACACATTCACACACACACGCTCACACCAATACAAACAAACTATTGAAACCTACGGCAATCCTTTTTTTTTTGGTCACGTTTAAATTGCAAGTTGAAGTTGCCGTATGCAGCTGTTCTGTTCGACGATTCCAATATTGTGTGCATAGTGCTTCAAGTTCAGATCTCAGTGAGCACTGAACTATTAGTTATGGTCGCTCACAGTCAGACAGACAGGCGTAGGCAACGCATGGTTTGCATAAGCTGCGTTTCCGTTGCCCAATTCAGCCAGCTGTAGTGTCTATCAGTTGATCGTTTCTTTTTGTGCACTATGCCATGAGGCATGCAACGAGTCGTGCAATTGACCCCAACATTTAAAATGTACACGGCATAATAATACGAAAATGCGAGGTGAAATGCTTAACTCATTCCGTATGCTGCTTGATATCATGATTACATGTGTGCAGATATTTATTCAAGCCGTTTTCCCTGCCAATTAAAACTGTGTTGCAGGCAAAAAAGGCAGATTTATTTATTTAAAAGTGAAAATTGTGGAGCTAAATTGGGCTTAAAGCACAACTCTGCATTAAGTCAATTTTAATTGGTCATTAAATATATAAAAAGTTTGTATAGTTGGAATCTTTTGATATATTCAATACACTTCATCATTCATACCATCAAACATATTTTCCGTTATTTAAAACCCTCATAGCTTATTACAGGGCTTAAAACCCTTTTAATCTTTGTTAACGTTGTTTTTTCTCTTCAATTAATAACCACACAAATAAAACAGAGTATCCCTAAGTAGATAATTTGCATCTGCATCGCTTTTGTATTAAATATTCCATTTATTGTTTACGTAACATAAATACATAGCACGGAAGCATTAATTCAATGATTGGGCCAATTCAATTTTTTTGTTGTCTTTCTCACATCCCAAAATAATTCACTCAACGGCAATTTCATGTGCAGTGGATTACAATATGTGCAACATGACCGCATGCAATGTGTGGGCATATAAAAACTATTGCATACTTATGCGCGCTTCAAAGTTTTAGTTGAAAACATTTTGGAAAAGATTTTCGCAAAGCGCTGCGATTTGTAGACAGTTAGACAAGGCCAAAGTTTTCACACGCACACTATGTATGTGTGTGTGTGTGTGCGTGTGGTTGTGCTGGAATTTGCAATTATTGCAGCTTAGCACAAAATTCTTTGCATGTTTGAGCGACCGCCATGAAAGTAGCAAACTTGCCAAAAACTATTGTCAAGAGTTTTTAGATCAACACACACATGCATGCACGTTCACAATCATACACACACACTCACTCGAATACACCGCATTCGTATGCGCCTGACAATGAATGACAAAAATGAATTTTAATAAAGTTGCACAAATATTTGCATATTGCATGGTCGCTAAAAACTTTTATTCATAAACTCTCACACACACACAGACAATAAACCATTTTAGTTTTATGCATTGTTAATCGCTGGCATTTGCCGATTGAAATTTTGAGCCAGGGGACAAGAGCTGGGGGTATAGGCAACTTTTTGATGCGGGTCACACGCAAATTTGCTTTGACTTTTAAACTAAAGTTTGAAGCTAATATTATGTATACGCCACGTTTCGCAAACATTGACTGTTTGCATTATGGTGTATGCTCATACCTCGTCACACGGCATAACGCTTTAAACTTTCTTAGCCAAATCAATTTGCAAGACCACGTTTCCAGCCTGTGCTGTCATAAGTTTAAACTGTTTTGAAAACACAGCGCGAAAAATTTCATTACCACCTTTGCCTTTTGGTGGCTCAGAGGGGAGAGACACGTAGGCGGGCAACCTTTTTGATTATTTTGCGCCGCCTTCAAAGTAAATATTTGACAAGAAACACCAACACCAACACCAACAACGGCAGCAGCAGCGCCACCAACATCATCAACAACAACAACAACGTCTTAGACATTGGAATTGCGCTGAAGCACTTAAAACCTAATTAAATTTGCATTACATTTTTTTTTGTTTTGTTTCTTTTTGTTGTTGCCCCTAATTTTGTTTAAAAAAACAGCCAGGAGCGTGCGCTCAAGGCAGTACTTTGACGTAACAACCAGAACCAAAACCCTAGACACTCAACTGAACTGGTTGACAATCAGGCTGCCTGTCTTTTGCGTGCTTGGTCATATCCAGTAAAGCGAAAGAGGATGAATCAAAACATCTGCGGAAGAGTAATGCGCTAACTAACTTGCATATTTTAATTTTAATTTTCAAATTTTTGTTTAGGTAAATTATTATTTTGATGCTCATAAAGGTTAAAGTAATTGTAAGATTAGAATGTTAATATAATGTGAAACAATAAGAATAATATAAAAAGTATAACTTAAATAAAAAACTAATAACAGAAATAAATAAAGATTTTATTTTAATAAATGTTGAACTTCAACGAAGCTTTTAGTTATTCTCTAACGTAACGTTATTCTCTAAAGACAATTATAATCATATACTGGTTAGTTCTTTCCTTGATTTAGCTTGTTGGCAAGTTAGTGCTGAAGCTAATCAAAAGGTTTCTCGCTAATATGTTAAAAAAGGTTAATATGCAGTATACTTTTATCCCCTAAAGTGACCCTGTTAAAGCTTCTTACTAATGTGGCTCATAGCTAACTGGAATTATTTTTCAAATGGTTACCAGGATTACACGTCATTATATATATATGCGGACAACTATCACTCTAACTGCTTACGATTATTGTGCTATCTTTTTGCACATCATCTTACTTCTTTTTTTTTTGTTGTCAGGTCGTTTTCTATTCACTGTATTTTTTCGTATTTTGTAAGGTATTTTTCTATTCGAAGTGCAGATTATTTGTCATTATGAATGTGCTTTGCTTACTGGTTTGCATAATTCTGAACAATTTGGTCAGTTGGAGATCGCAGGACAACGGCTTCTTTTATGATCTTAAAGTCGCACCATAAACACGTAGCATATTGGCCATTACGAGTGAGCGGTAGATGATTTTATTCACTGGTCGCATGGCTGGGCTTTGACCTCAATATTGACCAAGCCACAATAACATGAAAACTATTTAAAAGTCATTAAAATTTATTCGAGTGCTCGTTAAAATGTCAGGCGCGCAAACAATAACCAATAAAAAGTGCGTGCAGGCAGACCCAATATACGAAAAATACAACAACAACCAACAAGACGGAAGGAAAAAGAGTGGAAAAATGGAAAGGTATTTCTTTTTTTTTTATTATGTAAATGCTTAAGAAAACACGAGTAACACATTACAAATAGCTTTAAGCCATTATTTAAGACCACCAGCCAGAAGCGGAATGAGCATAGTCGTCGTATACGTAATAAGTTTTGGGTGGTGGGATCAGCAACAAGGCAAGCTGTAAGAATGCCAGCAGACAGACACACAAAACCGTGGGCTGAAAATGCAGGCGGCAATAAAGCAAAAAACTCCAAAGATTTATTTCCTTAGCCAAGTTGCGCCAAGTTAGCAAGCAGCATGGCCAACACCAGCGCCAGCGATGCCAGCGACGGCGTCTGCTATTTCACGCCAAGCTCATTCTCTATTTTCAGTAGTTTCACATGCTTGTCCACAAGTCCAGCAAGACGTACGAAGAGTGCTGTCCATATGTTGCGTGCAAATCACGACGCTGCTGCTGCTGCTACTGCTGCTATTCGCTGGATCTGCTCAGCTGCCTGGTCTGGCAGGCTATCAAAGAAAAGTATACGTTGTCTTGGCCAAGATGGCGTCGTCGTTGCCAACAGGAAGTTTGCAAACCAAAAACGGAAGCGCTAGAATTTATTATAAAAATGCTCATAGCTCAGACAGGCAGAAGGCATATTACGTTAAAAGTGCACAACACACACTAACTCAAACCAAGGTATTGTTTTTAGATGTTTGTACACTGTAAGAAAAATGTTGCATAAAAGTGCCAGGCATCATTTGTTTATGAAACGAAAATCCTTGCACATAGTTTAAATCCTCATAAGTCTTGATTTGTTTCAACATTCAACCAAAGTTCCCTGCAGTAAAATATTTCCAATACTTTGTTCAAGTGTATTTTTGTATGTTTGCAGTCCGTAGCAAAAGTTGGCAGCTAAATTGTGCGGTCCAACGGTAAAGTGAGCAGCTCTTAATTGCACATTTATTTAGGTTCGCCACTCCGGCTCCCAGATACATAGTCTGCTGCTTAGTAGTTTATCATTTACTGTGCTTAAATAACCCACACTCGCACACACACACACACACACTCACACACAAATGGCCCTTACACCTTACACTCAGTGCTACGGAAAAACTTTTATTTTTTTCCTGCTGTTGTTGGCTTGCGGCCTGGGCAAAAGTTTTTCGCCTCTTGACGCAAAACGGAAATCTGTATATTAAATGACTAATTATAGACATTTTATTACCTTGAGCAAGATAAATGGCCACACTGCACAGCGCACGCATGCGATAGTGTATATTGGTGTATGTGGCTGTATGTGTTCTTGTGTATAGTTGGCAGTCTCAGTTACTTAAGTGCCACACGCCACGAGCTCCAACATAACTGACTTGAAACATTTTCAATTAAAAAACGTTTCTTTTGCTGTTATGCCGTCTAACCTTGGGACATTTTTGCTGTGGCATGCTGCACATGAAAATGGAAAATCCACAAAATTAAAATGACAAAAGCGCGCCGTTTACTTTAAAATGCATTTCCATAGAGAGGCAGAGACAAACAACAACAGAGGAAAAAGCGGAATCCTTGACGGCCTCGGCGTCTGCAATTTCCTCGTTACGTTTCGTTTCATTTCAGTTAGTGCCAGCTGCTCCCGTTGCCTTTGCCTTTTGTGTAATATGCTGGCTGCCTGGCTGGCACCTCATCTGCTTACCCATCCACTCCATTCTACCCCCCCCCCCACCCTCTATTTTCGCACATGTGTGTGCTTTCAAATGGCGAAGCCCCTCAACGAACCTGCCGACCCCCTTTTTTTTGTTGACAGCATGAACATTTTTTTGTTGCAGATGCAGCAAATGAATTTTTTTGCAGTAGCTCCTAGTTTTTATTTTGTGCTTTTTTGCCAATCTTGCCTAGGCACTGCCTTCAGCTCGTGTTGTTGTTGTTCTTCCTGTTGTTCTTGTTGTTGTGGTTGTCGTCCTTTCAGTGCATTTAGTGGCATCATGAGATGCTATTGCAATTTCCTTGCTTGTCGCACATACTAATTCGCACAGAGGCAGCGAACCGCAAGCCAACCCAACAACCGCCATCCGCACCACTCGAACCACTCACATTGGATTGGAGCTTGTTTTGTGGGGACAACAACAGCATGCTCAGTGAAGGCGAACTCAAATGCTTTGCATAAACGGAAAGTAATAATTTAACGCAAAATTTCCTTTTGCTGTTTTGCTGTTGTTGCTGCTGTTGTTGTTTTCGTTGCTGCTGCTACTGCTGTTGAAACTGCTACTGGTTTATATTGCTGTTTCTTACGCTTCAATTGGCCCTCGTTGCCACATGTGTGTGTGTGTGTGTGGGTGGGTGTTTGAGCGTATAACTGCTGCCGACGCCGCTATTCCGCAAATTGAACTTTTAACTTCCCCAAGCATCCGGTGGCAGCTGCGTCGGGTAACAACAACTGGTGCTGCTGCTGCCACTGCTGCTGTTCAGGAAATGACAACATGACCTTCGGGGCGTTGTACACTTTAAATTTGTTTAGCATCTTCCGCTTATGACTTGGCAATAGCCTGCAGATAAACATCCCAGAAATAGTAGTCATAGTCCAACTTTTCCACTTATTACTCTTGACTGCGCACAATCGATAACTTCTAACGCTAATTCCAAGAGGCGCTGTACAGAAATGCTGGAAATGCTGTACAAACCTTGTCAAAATCAGGCATCGATAAGATTTCAAGTAGAATTGATAATATTTTAAAAGAACACGAAGTATAATATTTGCGACTTCTTGTGTCAAAGTTGGTTTGATTTTAACACCCCTTTTCTGAAAGTGTACTATTGGAAAAATATGTATGTTAACCGCCTCAAAATGCAATAACACGTGCTCACTTTCTTTACATACTCTTTTTTCTTTGCTTCATTGTATGGCAAACAATTCTTTATTTTTTCTTCAACTTTTGCATGTTTACACTTTAGGCAAATGTCTAGCACACAGTTGTTATAAATGTATATGAGGCATAGTTACATAAGCGAACTCGAGTGAAATAATAAACCATATGCCACGTTTCCTTAAGTGCTCGCCTTATTTTCATGGTTAGTTTTCTCAAGTTTTTAATAGATTAACATAAGTAGTTTTCTTTTGTTTATGTCTTACGGCAGCATTCCCTGTAGCTTGGCAAAACTTCTACGTCACTGTCAAATGCAAATTTCATTTTCATGCGGAAAGCACACACAAAAAAGTAAAGAAAAACTAACAAAAAACGACAAAAAAATCCTTAGTACCCGCAAGGAACTCCCAAGAAGATTTCAACATGTCCAAACATTCTAAACATGCAAATTTTTCAGTCTGTCTCTGTTCTCTCTCTACCCAATTTTCTGTTTTTTTTTTTTTTGTAAGTACAAAGTATAGGGAAAGAAACGAAGAGAGAAAACAAGAGATATAGAGTACGGCGGAAAAAATAGACAAACCCGGCAACCGGAAAAACGGAAGCAACGTGCGTGCATGCGTGACACAATTGAAGCGTCTAACGGCGCACGGAGTTCGATGGCCAAAGATGATAGCGGAGACGGACTCCGGATCCGTTGTCTGAAGTTCGGGCGCTTGTAGCGGGCGCTTATCTCCTTTCGCTCGGTCTTCGCAAATCGGGCCTCTAGGAATCGTTAGCCTACCATTTTTGAAGCACAGTGGTTTTGGTGGGCAAACAATGCAAAACAACGGGCGCAATTGCAGAAGAAGCCCTAAAAGCGCAAACAATGAACTAAAAACAATGAGGAGCTACGTGTTTGACGAATACGTAATGCTCTAAATACAGAGTCGTATACTTGATTTGAGAAATCGAACTAAAAGTTCAAAGATTCTTGTATTGACAACGAGAATATAATCCATCAATTGCCTTCATATTAAATACGTTTTTAAATCAACATTTTCCCATTCAAGTATTCTTTCCTAACGCAATTGCAATACCCAAGGACACCAAAAAGTTGAAAAAATGTATTTAACTAAATGTCGGCAAGGACAACTTCGTTGGTATGGAACAACGCACTGGAGTGATTGATTTTGCACTGCTCCCTGATTTGCCTCCTCTGACATGGAAGAACAAGACGACGTCGAGTTGACAGCAGAAGTAGAAACAGAAGAAAAGAGCATTGCCCGCAGCCGGCGACAAGTGCATAAAAACCCATAACAAAATGGCAAAACTGAGCGCCATATGAACGATGCGGGCGGTGGTGGTGAAGGGCAGGCGGCCTGAGCAGGGTCGCAGTAAAATTGTTCGGAAAATTGATTTTTCTTACATTTAACTGAGCATTCGATTGCTTATTTTTTTTGCCAGCGTCGCACAGCGCATACCGAAAAAGAAGTGCAAACAAAAATAACACAACCAAAAAATGAGAAAACAAAAGAAAATATTGAGAAATGAAAAGAAAAGAGCAGAAAGCAGCGCAGCAAAGTGAAGTCAAGTGGAAATATTAAATTATTTATGTAGTTGCATTGCGTTATGTGCTTCCGCTTCTCTGTTCTTTTTATTGCTTGTTGTTCTTGCTCTTGCTCTCTCTTACTGTTTGCTAATTTCTTTGATTGTTTTTCCCAGTCGTCACCCCTTCCCTCCTACTATCAGTGTGCTCTTTCGCGTTGTTTGCATCTTTTGTTTACCCAGGCGCTATTTGCACACCGCTCGCAAAGACAAAGGCCAAAGTCTTGGGGCACATGAAAATTGACTCAAATATTTGGGCGTAGTTAAATTAAAGCATGTACTTCAACACACACACACATACAAACAGCTATTTAAGTATATATGTATGTATGTATGTATGTATGTATATTTGTGTTAAGGGCAGATTTGGGTCGTTTTGGTTACCTGCGGTTATTTGGCCAACTTGATATCTGTCTCACTTCATGATGTATTCATAACGAGGCAACTCAATTAATTAACTAAAAAGTAATAATGCCGGAACTCTAGGCCCAAAGAGCTTGTGATATATACACACACACACATAGACAAACAAAATAACGTAATGGTAATTACGTTCGAGCAGAGCATGACAGTCGTACATACAGCTAACATTCCCCCATTTCAATTACAAATAACTGTGTCATGGGGTAAAGGTGGAAGCCCTCTCGTTTTTTGACAGGGGCACAGAAAAATGAATCAATTTTCAAATGACAACTCAAGTATTTCTTTTTGTCACGTGTCGTACACTTAAAATCCGCAGTCAGTGTTTGCAAGTTTTTTGATTGTTTAGTTAGAATTTGAATTTAAGCAGAGATTTTTGGTAATGAATGAGCACGTAGCTTGTTAGATGTATATTCAATTTGAGGATATGCAAAGCTAATTGTATCTAAAATATTATATTTTTCATATTTCTACTGCAAGCTCATATTTCTTAAGCAAGTCATTTCTAGTTCTCTTTCTGTCACAGCCTAATTTTGCTTGACAAATTTGTCCATGTTGTCTATGTCAGTGTTGTGCTGCATTTTAAACCTGTTTGTTGTGGGGAGATACTTTTCTTTTAGCTTGTTTGGGATTTGGCACCATGGTAGCAATTTCTTTTGAACATTTATTGACGTCGTTGTTGATAAATATTTAACGGTCGACAAAGGCAAACCGCGCAACTTATTAAGGTCACCCTAAATAAAACTTGGCCCCATGCTGAGCGTCACTTTTTCAACAAGCTCGTTGACTCGTTGTTATTGTAATTATTTGGCAAAACCCTGGTTATTGTTGTTGTTTCGTTTTGTTTTTTAGCAACATTATTAATTTTAATAGAAAACTTTACAGGCATTGCCGCTCTACCCCGCTGTCTAAAGTTGACGGGGTCCAAAATTAATGAGGGTTGTCCACTTGGCGCTTGTTGAATTTGTAATTTGTCGCTGCCTCGTTCCCATAGGAATACTAGCTAGCTGGCTGTTGGGGACACTTTCTGTCGTGCTGTTGCAAATGTTGCCAAGAGAGATAAGCGCCAGAGTAGAGCAGCGTGGAGCGTGGAGTCAGTGCAGCAACAAAGTGTAAGCGTCGCAATTATTTGGTGATTTTTCAAACCTACCACCTTCACCACCACCCACCGAGATCTTCTCAGTGCTGCTGCTGGTAGCCTGAGGGTTAGAGAGACAAAGGCTTGGCCCTATCGCGGCACTAAACTTAATTTAATAGGCACTTGGCAGCAGTCGCTGGCTCATTTTTAAAGGCCATCCCAAGCACTCGAGCCAAGTGGTGGGCTGACTGTGAATATATAGTATACACTGAGTATACACCCATAAATAAGCTGACGATAACTAATGTAAACATCGGCGGTCGCGTAGAGTTTGCATTTGCATTTGGGCGCGAGAAATTGCCGCAATAAATTGCGCCGTAAAAATATATCGGCATGTGGTGCTTAGAGAAATGGGGGAGAAGAGAGAGTGTGTGTGTGTGTGGGTGTGTGGTTACTCTCAGGTACGCGGATCCTTGGCATCAAAGTGACACGAAAGCGCATTAAAACGAAGTGCATACAATTACAAAGATTGGATGAAATCCACCACAAAACCCAGCCAAGTGAAATAAATGCGAAAACTTCAAAAAGCGCTCAAGGTAAATGCCCAAGCCAAAAGCTACAAATGCGCCAATATAAATTTTCAAATAGCCATGACCAAATGCCATCTACACTAGTCAAAAAATATACGAAAAATTTTCAAACACAAGCAATCGAATCGCTTAATTTTTAAAGCAAGTAAGCAAATTAAAATAAAATTAAAAAAAATTATGAAATAATCAATATTTTGATGTGCTTATTCAGTTTGCAGCGTCTTAAAACATCTTCTTCTTCTTCAGCTAAGTTGCTTTTAGAGATTTTCTAAACTCACATAACTTTCTCTAAGTGTACACCACTGTCACCCCAACCCCCTGGCAAATACGGTTAACGCTACCGAGCTATACGGGTATTTGAGGTTAGCACGAGCTGCTGTGTTTGATTTTATTACACTGACAAATGGCGCGGCGCATTTAAGCCAAACCCCTTTTAAGGTTAAAGCGGCGGTGGTGGTGCAAGGGGGTGGCATGAATGCAGGCACGTGGAATTCAAAGCCATTGCCAATGGCAGAGTAAAAATTTGAATTTCAGCTTACTGAACATTCAAACATATGCGGCATTTGGCGCCTCTGCAGCTTATGTAGCGTACTTTTGGGCTTAGCGTATAAGGCGCATAAATCGTGCAGTGTCGTCTTTCGTAACCCCAAACACATGAAGCGACAGGACAACAACGCCGAACAACGAACAAGCCGCACACAAACTCGCTGTAAATCCATTTATTAGCTTTGTTAAAATTGAATAAAGCGCAGCTTGCGTATACCTAGACACAATTGATTTTTTCTTCAAGGTTATGCTTTCTCTCCTTATTTGTTTAAAGTGTACCCATCCATGACTTTTCTTGGGGTCTGTTTAATTTGGCGAAAGACAGAGACAAGCTAGCAGGTGGGGGCCTGGATCAAATTTTAAACAGCAATCTACTTGGCGAATGTACTTAAAGACGCACCACGCACATTTCAGATTACGCTTTATGTTACGTGATAACGCATAAAGCGTAACCTTTTCACAGATAATCTCCTTAAGCAGCGACAACGCCTACGCCTACGACAAGGCCAACCATACACACACACACAAAAAACAAAAATATTGCCGCCTTCAAAGTTTGCGTATTACGCACAGGAGTCAAAGCAATGAAAAAGGGTATATGCGCTAATATAATACTCCGAAGCTAATGAGCGAAAAGCGCGTGTTCTTCAAAAGTTGGCGCTATGGATACAAAAAATATAAATGCTTATCACACATCTATACCGAGAAAAGGGTTTTAATGGCATTTTTGGCTGTTGCTATTTTTGTTATTTGAAACATTTTTCAAGGGTATGCCAGGGCTTGTGATTGAAGTTATGTTTTTGGTTATTTTTGTTGTTATTGCCTTTTTAGAGTGTTGACATCTAAACGCTTGTCGCTTTAGTATGCCACGCAAAATTTGGCCATGGTGACAGGTGCCTTTACATGGTCTTATAGCGAGCAAGCACACGGCGCAAAGCTCCGGTGTCATCAAAAATGTCACTCAAAAATTTATGAAAACGAAAAACGCAAAACGCATAGTCGCAAAGTGCTGAGGGATTCTACACACAGGATAAAATCACAAGCTTTAAATATAAGTTTCATAGCTATTCTTAAAATCTGTACAAATTTGACATAGAAATACAAAATGAAGTCGCAAAACGAATATTACGTATACGTAAACTAGAGTTAAAGTTGGTTGTGTGTCGATTTTTCAACCCCCACGTGAACCCTATTTTTTCATGTGTATTATTTTCTAAGGTTAGCAGGTATGTGTCTTCGAGAGTAAGTGGCCGCATGGAAGCAGAAACCGAACCTCACCTAACATGAACCCACTTGAGTCGCATGTATATTGATAAGACAGTCGCAAAGTTGGAAAGGATAGGGAGAGGTAGGGCACAGCTGCAGGAAGTACGCTTTAATAATTGTGTCTTGCTAAGCCTTTCTCGGCAAAGGGACAATCGCATACGATTATGAATTATTATTGTTTGGCTTAAAGTGCAAGCGTCGTGAATAACAATCGAGCACGCAGCTTGTATCGATTGCCAACAACGTTGCAAACAAAAAAGTAGGCGTGGCAGCGTACGCACAAATCAATTTTTGATGTGCCCTCAATAAGCCGCCACTTCCTGATTATCTGTGCCAGCGCCTCCATTGTTGTCTCTCTGTGTGTCCTTGCTCCTTCGTCCCTTACGCAATATTTGTTCAGGTGTCATTTTATTTTTTTTTCGTTGACTTTTTCACTTCGCATTTTGAGCACGTGCACATAAATTTATCTCGTCGGCAGCAGGTGAATGAATTTTCATGCCATGCAAATTTGTCAAGTAAAAATAAAAATAAAGTGAATCACATATTTGGATAACACATGGCTTTTCAGGGCGTTATCAAATCACGACGCCCCGCACAGTAGCCGGCAATTAAAAAGTTTTTCAAGCCTAATTACCAAACGGATTGCTCCCCAAGCTCACATCAACCCGTACGGTAGCTATTCAGTATCTGCAACACATATGCCAACAACAATTTCTTTTTCCTTAAAATGACTTTTCCGCTTTGCGTTGCTTGTGCTCGCTGTGCACGGCCCAATGCTGATAACAAAACTTTTCAAGTAAATGTTGAAATGTCTTTCTTGCTTGATAGACCTTATTCGGTGGTTGGGTGGGCTGTGGGATTGAGCCTGTAACTTATACTTTGGATTATCGCATATTTTTCATAAGTGCGACGTGACTCCATTATTGAGGCTGCGCTTGTGTAGCCCTGGTCGCTCCCGCTATCCAGGGCACTTGTGAAACCTCATTTTGTGTCGTCACTGTAACTACGTAAACGGTCGACCCCAAAGGGGGAAAACATATTTGCATTTTGAACTGTGTATGTGGGTGCGTGTGTGGTTTGCGGCTTGTGCATGAGCTTGGGAAGCGTGTCGTATCTATTGATTACGCTAAGCGCTTTAAATATCTGCTTTATTTAAAGCAAAAGTTTCCTTTGCCAACAACGGGGATGAATAGATGTGAAGAGGAAGCAGATAAGCAAAATTCCTTACAGTATAGTCAGGTATGCATGCTTAATATTTCTTATCGGCATCAAGTCACTCTTCAATTATTACGGTTTCAGACACCATTGTGGCTTTGAGATTAAAAGGCTTACAAAACCAAAAACAACCCCGCAAGAATGGCAATAAATTCCTTAAAAGCTACAATTTTGCTTAATGCTAGCAAGAAATTATTTCTGAAATTTAATTAAATTATTTTCGGCTCCGACATTTATTGCCAACAAATACTTAGCAATGATTTTAAGCTTAAAATATATTGTTTTCTTGGTTACTTTTCTAGGAAATTCGTAGGCTAAATTGACAAAAATATATTTTTAGTTTGTGTACAATAGTCAGGTCTCATGCACAGTTAAATTACAGCATATATGTATGCATGTATATATATAATGTGTCCATGTAATTACAAAATACACTTTTCAAATTGTAATTGCAATGCAACTGTCAAAATGGGCACTGCAAACAAACAGCAACAGCAACAACAGCAACAGAAGCCGCAAACAACAGGAATGACGACCACAATAATAATGCAAACAGTTTAAGGACAGGCGACGAGGTGTGGGCCGAATCTGAAATTATATGCCTATGCATCCGCACACACACACACACATAGACACGTACATACACATACAAACAAGCTAAAGTGCTTAAGTGTATGTGTGTGTTGACATATTGTTCTCCCGGCCTGAGCTTTGGACGCTGTCGTGACTTTAGCTATGGGTGTTTTCGGGACCCTCGGCTTGTTTTCATGTTTATTTGTTTGCCAAGTTAGTGTTAACTTTAGTCATTCAGCCAGATATCCGAGCGCTGCCACTTCAGACATACTACTACAATTGAAGAACGTGGGGCACGTTCTCATTATTCTAACGTGCTCTTGCCAGTGAATGACAACTGTACCTAGGCAACAAAGGCAACAATACTAAGTGGCATATAGCACACATGCACACATACATACAGACAAACATATAGCACTTGGCTGTACAGCCGCCATCGGCTCTTATACATGACCTCATTAGCCATTGAAACGTGACTTTGCCATTTGACTTGCCTCGCGACTTGCCTCTGTTCACTGCTCTCTCTCTCTGTCCTCTACTCTCCTCTTCACGTATATCTCATATCTGTTTATTCAAGTGAACGCATGAATGTGTGCATGTGTGTGTGTGTGTATATTTTGGCTTAAACTATAATTAAATTTGCCGTACTACAATTTCCATGGCACGGCTACCACCACAAAACTCTGCGCATATTTTAGACCAAAAATGTCATTCGGAGCGAAACAATTTTCGGGAATTTCCGTTGGGTTGACCTCAACGTTGTTGCTGCTGCAACTGCAACTGCAGCTGCTGTGAGTGGGATTAGTCTGAATTGGCATTTTGGGGACACTGTACAATTTGCAATGCAAACAAAGTGAAAACAATCAATTTTATTGCCATTGCATCTAGTTAATTAACACCAAAATGCTGCCAATGTTCTATTACCAGTACCAGTTCCAGTTCAAGTTTTAAATTTAGCTGTTTCTGGTTTAAAGCACGGCGAAAATGGCGAGGCAACTGCTTCCTAAATTGGCCTGAATTAATTAAAGTGCATTAATCAAGCGTAACGAAAAGATGCCAATTTCCACTGAATGGCCTGAAATGATCAACAGCAGCAAGAATTCGAGTTGCACACGCTTTTTTTTTTTGCTGCTCGACTTAGTCATCGTTGGGGCTATTTCATTCAGTCCATTCAGTAGCTGCTGCTGCTGCCAAAAAATCTCAACTTCAATGCTTGCCACAACTAATTATGCCACTAATTGAATTTTCGCATTAAGCACCAGCCGAAAGGGCATGCGACCTCACTTCTTCACTCCTTCTCTTTCTGTTCAACGGAGTGGGTCATGTGGCTTGATGCCATGCGTGTGGAACGAAGTTAATTCAGATGCCACATTTACGCTAGGCTTATTGATTTTTTTGGTTTTTCTTCTTTTTTTTTTTGATATGAATGATTACTATAAGGGTTGATTAGAGCTTTAACGGACTTATAAACAATTTATCTTCACTAGTCGCAAAGGAAAAAATCACTTAAAGAGCGAATAGGCTTTTGATGCAGAACTGTTGAAAAAACTCCTTGAAAACGGATGAGTGCAAGCTTAACTTAAAGAGATTAAAACCTGTGTTTGCTACAGGATATCTTCTAGTCGAGCACGAATATCCACTCAAAGTTTTCCTTTGTTGTTCGCAAACGCTTTAATTGCGTCAAGTGAAATTCAGCAAATGTGGCATTTAAGCAACGGAACACAACACATACAAATACAATAAAATGTCATACATGTACATATATATGTTTGAACGCGATATGTATGCATCCAAAATGCAATTGCCTAGCCATTATTTACACTTGATGCATCGCATGGCCGCAAATTGCAAATGTTTGAATTTATGGAGCGGCTTTAAATATTTAATTAATTATTATTGAGCTGATCACAAAGCCCGAAGATGCCGGTTTTGTTGGTGGTGATGCTGGTGGTTGTGTTGTTATTGTTGTTGTTTGCTTGTGGTTGAAAGCTTCTGGATTGGTCATTGGCCTGGTTTGTTTGTTTGTATCAGCTTATGTATTCAATTGCAAAAATAAATAAGCTCGAGCATTTGACAAAATATGCAAGGCAAGTTATCCTTTGATAACTGCTCTTACCAGCCATTGTAATAGGCGTGTCATGCGTTGTTGCTTTTAACGTTAATTGAAATCTCTGATTGAAACACACAGACACAGACACACACGCACACACACTTACATAAACTTGTATGCATGGCTAAGCTACAAAATCCTGTCGCCGTCTGTGGTCTAAATTGTGGCTATAAAATCCCAACGCCATCCCTTCCTCTTACACTCTCTTTTCTGTCTTGTCGCTCTTTCCATCTTGCTTGCATTGCCATCTGTTTCCAGTTGAGTCAACTGCATATTCGTTGCTGGCCAGGCCATTCATTTTCGTATGACTTGAAACATTTTGCGGCTTTTCACTTTGCGGTTATCCTCAGCCATAAACCGCAAATGTAAAACTAATGGCACTCGCAAATTTATGAATGCACTACTCGGCACACATGTCTATCTGTGTATGGGTGTGTATTTATGATTGTGTATATATGTGTGTGTTGGAGTTTGAGTGGCACTATGGAGTTTTCTGATAATTATTTTGCCATTAGAATCCGATTAGTTGGAAAATTTCCCATTGCACATATGCGAATCTTTCTCTCTCTCCCTCTGCCTCTCTATCTCTTATTCTGTGTGTGTGTGTGTGTTTGTGTCAACTTTGAGACTCATATTTGCGTTTAGGTTTTGTGAAGATGTAGGAAGAAAGGGGCGGGACCAACCCCAGTCATTTTGATTCATTTCCGCTGCGCTGTATGCGGTTCTGGTTAGCTGCCTGTCCGCAACTTGTCCGCAAAACTTGTGCTGCAGCTGCATGTTATGTTGCATGGCTTGCTTGCGAGTTCCATGTTGCATGTTCTTCTATGGCCTTTGCTTAGTTTTTGGGAGGCTTTAAAATTTAACGCCCCGGCGCCTGATAATCACAAGCATTATGAGCTGGCTTATGAAGTACAAACAGCTAAATAAATAAGTAGTTACAGCTAGCATATAAAAACCCCGCATTTCTACCAAGTGTTTTGGTGTGTGTGTGTGTTTTTGGCCCTGATCCTGTCTGTTCTTGTCTATGTTGCAAGCAGTTGTTGCTCTGCATTGCCATTTTCAACATCAATTTGCTCGCAATTTTGCCATTTGGCATCAATAAACTATAAAAGCGCAGATGCTGCTTGCGGCGTTGTCTGTGCTGTTTATACGATACAGGCATTATAGTATGCTACTATATATACTATATACTATGTATGTATATATAGTGAAGTGTGTCTTCTTTTTTGTTGCTCACCACAGCACGCTGCAGGCAGTTTGTTTAAAAAAAAAATATATATATATAAATACAAAGAACAACAAGTAAGAAGACTCTAGTCAAGAAATTCCGACTAGACTATACCCTGAACTCTATACCTTACGCGTACAGTCAGTGCTTGCAATTATGTGTGAGTGTGTGTATGTTTACGCGTATATTGCATACTTTCTTAACTCCATATATCCAGTGATTCTCAAACGATTTCAATAAAAATTTCACAGATTGTCAATATTTAGTCTAATCTTTCAAACTGCATCAAAAAGTTTTCCAAATTCAAGATTTTGTTGTTATCGATTACATGTGTATATCGGAAACGGGAAGAGTTATCGAAAATTTAAAACAAACTTGTACTGCCTAGGGATTAGGCGAGCTTATGTACCAAATCTGGAGTCTCTAGCTCATATAGTCTCTGAGATCGACGCGTTCATACATACGGACGGACGGACATACGGACATATCGACTCGGCTGTTGATGCTGATCAAGAATATATATACTTTATGGGGTCGGAGATGCTTCCTTCTACCTGTTACATACTTTTGCACAAATCATATTACCCATTTTCAATGGGTTCAGGGTATAAAAATCCATAGAAGACAGATTTCTTTTACCAGTAGAATTTTATATACTCTTACATTCTGGACTCAAGGAAATGATCAAACAGCCACGTAAGGGACACCTTGTAGATAGTCAAGTAATTCCAACCTATCGAGTCTGAAGCTTGATGGCTTGCAATCTGAAGACAAGTTGGCATTAAAACATATAGAAGTGCATCAGCCAACTACAATGGCCCACCAAGAAATCTTCTTTCACAATTCATAAAGAATTATAATACTCTGAGCAAGAGCGTTAAAAACTGATAGAAAGTAAACACAAATATTATATAGTAGACACAACCCAGTCAATGCAAGTCAATGGCGCAGGAGACTTGCTCGTTACTAACCGCCTTTGGTGCTCTCTGATTCCTGGTAGCAGCGCCAGTGTTGCATAAAATTTATGACTTGAGCACATTTCACAAAACATTTGCGCCTTGGCAGCAACAGCAACAGAACCGTGGTAAAGTTTAGTACTTATTTACAGCGCACAGCCTTCGCTGCGGTGGATTACTAGATGTCTACGGAAGCTGTAGCGGGGAGGGGGAGGAACTGTTGCTTGCAGTCGGCAGTTTATGTGCTGTTAGCAGCATAACTTGAGGCATAAATAATGAAACCAAACTCTAACTACTTTATACATATAGAGAGAGTGTATGTATGTATGTGTGTTTATATAAAAAGCATATCTAGTGGCAAAGGCAAGCTTAAAACATTCCATATAAAATTTGTTGCCGCACATGCTTATTTTGCCAACTTGTCCATTATTTTGCCATTCTAATTGCCTGCCCTCTTGACCTCAAGTCTCGAGATCTTTGCCTAACAGTTGTTTATCAAGGGGACGAGAGATGAGCATAAAACTTGTCGTGTCTTTAAATGCTAATTAAAACTTGATTTTGGTGCTGAAAGTTTGTCTAGTGCATATGGCAAATAAACATATACATGGCATACAAATACAACGAAGAGGAAAAAAAATACATCCAACAGTGTTTAATTCAAAAGCATATGAAAAGTTTATCCTTTTGAACATAGTACACACAGGGCATGAAGTATAATAGCATGAAAAAGCAAGATATAGAAGCGGCAGAAGCAGCAGCGGACCGGATGAAAGCAGAACAGAACATGATGTCTCTTAATAACTTTGAGCCCAGGCTTTTTGTTTTTTGTTTGACTATTTGGCTGTTTGTCGTTTTTGTGTGAAGCTTCTGCTGCTGCTTGTTAGCCAAAAATAAAAACCCCGTGCAGCCCCTTCAGATGTCGGCCATATAAGCGGCTTGGGCATGGCACTTCAGCCTTTGGCAAACTGCTTTGACACTGTCGGCTTTTTGGGTTCTTGTTTGTATGCTGTCTTCTCTCTGTCTCTGTCTCTGTCTGTGTGTGTGTGTGTGCCTGCTAGGCAATATTTGGCGCAAATTAACTTGTTTCAATTAATAATCCCCTAGCAAATATGTCAACCACATGACCCACACACCCCGTTCCTTTCCCGGTCAGTGCTGCTGATGTTGCTGCTGCTAAAAGTCAAAAACTATGCAAACTTTTGCCTGACTTTGACATTTATGGTTATGCGGGAGAAATTGTCGTATTAGTGAGGGTCAAAACTTTTTCGGTTTGCCCCATTTGATTTTGCTGATCGCATCTACCGATACCCCACCTCCCCTCCTCAACCCACAAGAGAGCTTCAAAAAAGTTTGGGTAAACATGCGTTTAGTTTTCCCTCATTTGTCTAATGAGTCCAAGTCCAGGGAGTCCAACAACTTTTTCACCCACGTGCATTTTAGCAAATTTGCATTTGTGCCACACTTCAAAAACCGGCAAATATATGTAAAAATGTTTCTGTTTTGCAAAGCTTTTAGCTTTCGGGCACAGTAAAATGGGTTTGTTACAACCAACAAAAACTGATGTAAAAAACAAAAATATATATACAAGCTAAGTTGGCAAGTTGTTGGACATTGCGACGTTGCCTTATGGCCGCGCTGGTGCCATCTTTTTGGTTTTAATCCAATTTATTTTGCTCACAAAACTTTTTGCGCCAAGCAACTTAAAAGTTTTGCGCTTAAATAGCGTCAACTCCAAAGCAAAAACAAAAACTGTGAAGAAAATGGGAAAGAAAATGCAAACAAATACAGGAAAAACAAAAGTATGAAAACGAATTTACTCGGACTCTTGTAACTGTTTAAGTCAATCCTATATCAGAGCGTGTGCTAAAAATTAAATAAATTGCGCATTTTGACACATTTTGCTGTGTTGACTTATTCGTCTCCTGCTCCAGCTCCAGCTCCTGCGCCTTTCACAGCATTCTTGTTAGTCGTTATCCCTAGTGCCTATTGTCGTCGTCTGTTTTGTCGTTCTGCTTCTGCTGAACCTTGACGACAACACGAAGCAGCTATAAAATAGTTTTTGTCGCTAACGCATGCCGCATAGCAATTTTCTTGACTATGCCAACCAATCCTTAAGACACCCTCCCTTGGCCTTCCCTTTACGACAATCTAGTCTTATTTATTTGTTTGGAATTTTTCGCACGCCTTACGGAACCCTTTTTTACTCTTTGGGGGGTTTTCGGGGTACGAACCTCGTCTCAATGTGTTTGGGTCACTTTGTCGTCGCACAAAACGAAACCTAATAAAGTTGTCAAAAAATTGTTTAAGCATAATGATATGCTTTTTAGCCAGAAAGTGTGTTGTAATCCTTTTTGCGGCATAACCCGTTTAATATGTATTGAAATTTCACAAAGGCCAAACCCCACACTAAGTGGCCTTGGGTTTCTTGTTTCCCCACTGATAAGTTTGATAAGTTATCAACTTTAACAACGGTTGACGCCACAAATTGCCCCAGCATAAGGTAGAGAGAGAGAGACAGATAGATAGAGAGATAGAGTTCAGACATCCGTAACCGCATTTGAGAAAAGTCAAATATGCAAAAGTCAAATGCGTTCTGCACCCCCCCACCCTTTCAGGAATGTGCTGTCTGTTGGTCATGCCAGCATTCATGTTACAAATTTCCAGTCCGGACCAACAGCAGTTGGCCGAGTCAAGTCGTCGATGGACGCAGCTGCAACTACAATTTGTATACATGTGTAGCTGGGTGGCTCTAACTCCTACACTGGATTCTCTTTTCAGTCTGGGGACTCTTTTTTTTTTTAGCTCTACAATTTACGTGCTTGCGAGTGGGTGTATTTCTGTGTGGTTGTTTCTTTTTGTTGTGTTTTTTCCTGTTTTTTTTTTGTGCGAGTGTGTTGCCAGCAATTGGAAAAATGTTGCATGAAGCTCGTATGTTGGTGCCGCTTGAGTCTTGCTTGATGTTCGTTGCATGGCCACTGTTGGTGATTAATCAAAAATTGTTTACTTTAAATGATGAATGTGCAACATGGTTCTGACTTTTAACGGCGCGTTGCACGCTACCATAACAACAGCAACTAGTCAAAAGCTAAGCAGTGCTGCATTGCTGACAGTTTGTAGCCAACTCTTTTGGGTGCCCAACATACATATAAGTACATACACACATGCATAGTAGGCCGTCATATTTACATATGATATATAGAAAACATTGCAGCTTGCGTCGGACAAGCAAGCAACTTCTAGTCAGCAAAACTGCAGCTGCCAAATCGGAATGCGTGGAACTTTTTTTTTAAAAAATTTTGTTCGACTTTTTTTTTTGTTTGTTTTTTTGCTCATGGTCAGCGACTGAAATAACGCTGTAGAGGGTATCCTCAGTCTGTGCCATAGTAGGTAACGTATTAGTGGTTTATCACATATATATAAGGGGAAGATCATTAAGAGAGTAGTGACGTTATATCTGTCTGATTATACAGTTTAGATGTTTGGATGCAACAAATATCAGAGACTTGCAGACAAAGTGACCATAACTTATCGTTCAGAGATAAAGGTATAAATTTCGTATGCTTATGCAACTTGCACTTATATGTAAGTAACAACACAGTTGGGGCTGGGTAGAGGTTAACTCCCAGTCGGCTACTCTCAACTAAATTGCTCATACTTGTTTAATTTTGTTTTGCTGAGTGTTATTTTTTGTTTGGTTTGTTAGTATGCCCCAGAGGCAACCGTTTGACCATTTGTTTCAGTCGCTGACTGACTGGGTGAATGAAGGAGGTGGAGGATAGGGTCTGGTTTGCTTCCTTTTCATTTTTCCATGTCATGTGTCAGCGTCTCGTTGGCCGTTTCCGCCCAGCGGCAATCACAGACGATGCACGCTGCTGCTGGCGCCACTGCTGCTGCTGCCGCTGCAGCTCGTTGTTCGTCGTTGTATGCAAATGCGAGTGTAAATGGATAACTCCATCATCGCAATTCATGCCAGTGCCACTGCCATGGCCACAACTGCTACTGCTTGTGTTGCAGCTGCAACTCGCATTCGCATTTACAATTGTATTTGGCATTTTTGGTTGCTGGAGTAAGTAGCACTCACAGTCGTCGTCGCTGTTGGTTGGCAACCGCGAAGAGACTGTTGTAACAATTGTGTTTGTGTTAGTTGACGTTACATCCCCTCCCGCCTCCCACCACCCATCGTACTGACAAGCAGGGGGAGCAAGGGCGAAGAGGAGCAGGCCGTATCTGTCCTAGCCATATCCTGGCCTTGTGTGCTGGCTGACTGCAATTTGGCCAACGGCTGAAATTATGCAAAACGGAAAAAATGGCATGCGAACTTGGCATAAATCAATAGAAAATTTATACGTTTCCACAAAAGCGAAACGTTTTATTTTAGCTCTGAATGCAGCACGACAGCAAAACCGGTTGCAACCGGGGAATTTTCTTCACATCATATTTCGCCGTCCGACTTTCAAAGTGACATTCTACATTTTTTGCTGTTTCAGTTGTTGTTGTTGTATATTCAAACGATTCAGATTTTGAATCACTTTAAAAGTGTGATTTTGTTTAAAACAGAAAAAAAGAATGTAAAGAACATCTTAAACGAGACATTTTTTATTTGTTCATGACGAATATAGCATGTTTATTAATAAGCCAAAGTACTTTGTTCCAGTTTTGGTATCCCTCTGAGTGCTTAACTCTAGCCTGGGTTTATGAGTTATGATCCAAGTTCAGTTAATGCATGAACACATATTCCCTTCTATATTAAGAATCATAACACACACACACAAACGTACCAAGACATAAATACGCATAGCTTTGTTAATTATTATGTAACTGCATTGTGTTTTTTGACAGTTGACAAATTGTCCACACACACACATACACATGAATAAATATAAACATATGTATTTCTGAGTACGTCTTGGGGCAATGTGTCAAGTATTATATTTTACAACATTAGTGGCACGCCCAGTGGGCGGCGAGGCGCCATATAAGAAATAAACAGGCCTTAGCTGATATAAGCTCCGTAGAAATTACTCAACACTTTGGCATAGGTCATTTATCATTAGAAATAACCACACGGCAACAATGCGTAATTATTGGCATTTGGCCCACAGCACCACCCACTCTAAGCCAGGCCTGAAAGCAACTTGACTGGAATGATTGAATGTGTTTCGTCAAATAATGTAATATAAATTATTATTTGTACATATACGCGTCTGGCGCGACCGCCTCATTTATGCCCATGCCTCCCCCAACCCCGCGTACTTCAGAGCCGCGTCAAATATCGCGTGACTAGGAAAAATCCAACATTTTGTTGCGCGCCATATAATGACGAAAAGCAGACGCGAGACGCAAGGGGACGCGAGACTCGCAAGCGACAACAAAATGAGCTATAGAACGCGCGCCAGAAGTGCCGATTTGAGGCTTTACTTATAACGGCAATATACCCCATACACACTCACTCATACTCACACTCACATATGCTGGCAGTTCATATCTAACTAGGCGTATGACGTTCTACTCGTATGTACACGTGAAGAAAAACAATGCCATTTATTTGAGAAATCAAATATTTCTGCTTTGGCAAATTAACAATTAATATTTTGCATTTTAAAACCATTTTTAAGGCTTCTATATTTAGAGAGTTCGACTGGAAAAGCTCAAAAACCTTCAAAAATAAAATAATTTTATAAAATATGCCACAAATGGTTGAGGTCATATTTATTTTAATCTGTTTCAATTATGTTTGATTTACTTAAGAAGTCTCGGATATCTGATCCTTTCTGATCTAAACTTTTTTCTCTGTGTACCCATGAGTGTTCCAAAAGTGAGCATATACACAGACAAACAAACACTCATCGTTAAAGAATTGGGGCATAACACACTCAACACGGCATAAATTAAAATTTTGTTTGTGCCTGAGTTCGCAGTTTGAAGTTTTTTTTTTTTACCTCTCAAGTTCGCTCTCTACGAATTCACAGGTCCGATTTTGCCGTGTGGCATAAGTGAAACACGCAACGAGCAAGACGCAACAGAGTGTGAGCGAGATAGGCAGCTGTGGCAAGTGTGTGTGTGTGTGTTTGTAAAAATGCTCCAAATATTATTGCCCTACTCGAGTCACGTTATGATTACGATTCGCTAGGCAAACAAACCCGAGCGTGCCCGAATGGCCGGGTGGCCGGGTGGCGGAGCTAACGGTATTCATTTGCTAATCAAAACAAATGAAAACAACTTGAATTATGGCCAAAAGGAAGCAGCAGCTAATAAGGGTTAAAGCCACAGAGTTTAACGTCTAATATTTTCCACCAAAAAACAGCAATTCTAACCCCCGCCCACACTCTCACATATGTGTGTTTTTATGGGTATTTGAGTGCGTGTGTCGCAATTTTAATGAAATCCTTCAAATGTGGTTTATATCCCCACACAACACAAAACACACATACAGAAAATATATATTCTCGACTTACGACACGCGTAATTAAAATATATAGCGTTGAGGTTTTAGCTGCCGGACTGCTGCTAAGACCTTAACAATTCGGGTGGGGCTAAAACTATTTAGATGGAAACGCTCGTTTGCCATTTCCAAGCTCGGCCGCTTGATAATTAATGAAGTCATACTACGACGGCGTATGTCTAAAGTTAAATTCTACGCTATCACGCAATTGTTTCAGTTGACTTTTGCCGAGGTTTGTGTCTACGCTAAAACTATATGCCATGTGCCATGTGCCATGTGCCATGTGACGCGTTCGCTTTGTCATGCCCACATTTTTCGCAACTTTTTATGCAATCGTAAAAATATTTTTATGATTTCATAATTTTACAGTTTTTTAGTTGCGCAGAAAGTCCAGGCATATTTCCATCCCCCATTCTTAACTTTCTCTTTCCTCTGTACACCCTTTAGCTAACAAATGTGGAGGATTATAATTTTGGGGCAAAGATAGAATTTATCATTTGTTATTTGAAACTTCAATTTATTTGCAACTTTTAAATTGGCAACGAATAAAGCTTTTAATTTGATTGACTTAGTTGTAAACATTTTCTCTTTTGACAAAATTCAATTGGAAAATATTAACAAATTTAAGATGCATATTATGCCATAATAAATTCACTTTGCTTTCTGTTTTTTACTAAAGTTTTTAAAATAATTCATTGGTTAGATTTTAAGGCTTTTGCAATTTGTTTAAATCAACTAAGATCAGGATATTTTATGGTCAAAGCTTACACTTAAAGCTCACCTTTTCTTATTGTTGTTACTGCTGTGTGTTTAAGCAGCGAGCTTGATTTCTTTTTTTTTTATCTTTTTTTTTTTAGTGAGTTCTACAAGTTGCAGATTTGAGGCTCACAAACGAAGCTAGCGCTTGGTGGCTTATCTTAGCCTTGCCAGCATGTATTTCAAAATTTATGCAAAATCATATTTTTCAAACGCAACACAAAAAGAAAAAAAAAGAAAATAAGATGAAAAGAAAAAGCTGCTGTGTTGTACACGGCAAGCCAGAATGGAATCACAGCGGGGCCCGCTTTTATTTTGTTTCTATTTAAACAACTCGCCCACCGGGCTAACAACTCGTCGGCTCGGTTGGTGGCGCAACAACAACACATGCTGTGTGTGAATGTATTTGTTCAAGGCCTGGTCTACCTCATAGAGCACATATACACGTACATATACATATACAGTACCAGCTGTGTAGCAACAATGTTAAAAGCAGTAGTCGCAGCGACAGAAAGGACAACGCGTGCACAGCTTGAAAAATGTTTGTTGTCAACATTTTGAGTTTGCATCGTTAGCTTAAAACTGTGTGTATGTGTGTACAATGGGCAAAAAATCGATATATGAGACAATGTCCGTGATTTTGGCACACAAAAGTAGAACTTTCACCTTTCACAACCACGAACACTTGTCTGTATATATATGAAATGTGAAATTTTGTGCCTCAAGAATTTAATATAATATTCTCCGAAATTATTTTAATAAGCCCAAAAACGTTGATTTTAATGTACTTGATTCTTTCTTTCTAATTAAAAAACTAAGTATTTAAATTTTATTAAAATTCAGTCACAATTATCCTTAAATAAAGAAGAAATATTTTGAATTGAATAAAAAAAGTTCATTTAATTTTTTTCTTCTCACAATTTAAAGCGACTTTTTAAAGTCTCATCATTAATTCTCTTTGATGTAAGTTTGTCATTTAGAATATAAAATTGTATTTTAAAAGCATTCTAAAAGAAAATCCAATATGAAAATATTACAAAAAATGCGACTTTATTTATTGATTTTGTTCTAGAGCAAAACTTTAAATAACCATTTATTTTTATCGTTTCGCTCGCATCGACTTGCTACAACAAGCTTTGCCTCCAAGCACATGAAATTGAAATGTAAATAAATAAAAGTATCATCTACACAGTACTCACACTCACAAAACTCTGCTCGTTTCGCGTGTGGCGCTCCCAACCGCGCCACCCAAACCTCCCACATACAACACTCGCAGCAGTTGGAGCAAAGTTTTGCAAAACTCTTGCAATTAAACTGTCAGACTTATGAATTCATTAAATATTTAAACTGTAGATTTTGAATAATTCAAATTCCATTTTACACGTAAATATATGTGTATCCTGTACTCCTGCTACTACAAAACTCAAGCCATAAATCTGCGATTAATTAAATCACTCGTGCCGCATGGCCACGGTGCGAACGGCAGCCGTGCAAAACGTCTACGTAATGGCAATATAACGTAATTACAAAAACATAACCAAAATCCAATTGCAAAACGATTCTTTTTATACCCTGAACCCATTAAAAATGGGTAAAAAGGTATAATGGTTCTGTGCAAAAGTATGTAACAGGCAGAAGGAAGCATCTCTGATCCCGTAAAGTATATATATTCTTGATCAACAGCCGATTCGATATGTCCGTCTGTCCGTATGTATGATGGTGTCGATCTCAGATACTATAAGAGCCAGAGATCCCAGATTTGGAACATAAGCTCGCCTCATCCCTAAACAGTAAAAGTTTGTTTCAACTTTTCGATAACTTTCCCTGTTGTTTCAAGTTTTCGATAACTTTCCCCGTTACCGATATACACATCTGATAGATAACAATAAAAACATTAGAAACATGAAACCCTAAACGAAATAATGACACTCTGTGATATTTTTATTGATATCGGTTGAGAAACACAGGAGATATGGAACACTGAAATTAATGGAACATTGAATTGCCAGCACTAAAGTATGGGGTTCAGGGTATCGTCTAGTCGGGACTACTCGACTATAGCCGTCTTACTTGTTTTTCTGTCTGTTCGGTTTTATTTTTCGTTTTTTCGTTCGGTTCCCTCAAACTTTTCCATTGAACTATTGTCTGTCACTGACGGGGCGAGGGAACATTTAACAATTTATGCAAATCACAGCGCTTAAGGTGTAGCGAACCGAGCAGGATGTAGTGTACGGCTTTTGTTGTCGCACACTGAATGTGGGGTGTGTGTTTTTTCATTCTTTTTCGTTATAGTGGCACTCACTCACCTGGATCATCGTCGTCGTCCCAATCGATTTGACCGGAAGTAATATTGATGTGCGTCGCGAGTAGGAGCAATGAGAATAGCGTCAAATATCGTTGCCAGCTGCCGCTACAGCCATAGGAAGCTGTTCTTCTTCTTGTTACGTGCATTGTGGAAGTCCTTGCAGTGCGGAAGCGCTCACTCATTCTAGTTTTAGTTGCAGCCTTGAGTTTCAGCAAATCCATTTTGTTTAATATATTTTAATTTATAATCTCGTCTTGTATTTGTTCGCCAATTTGTTCGTACGTTCGTTATTCGTTATTATGCTGCAGTAGTTTTTAATTCTTAACACACACACATACAGCATACACAAACCGAGCTATACACAAACGAGCTGGCGCGTGAAACAAAAACTTGCTCCTTTGGGCAGGGAGAGGCAGATGGAGATGGTTGCTTGTGGCTCAGTATTTGGCTATGTTGCAGTTGCAGCTGTGGCTGTTACAGCCGCAACTCTTTTTCGCCTTAAACATTCGCGCTAACACTAATGAAGCGAAATGAACAAATACTTCTTAAAATTCGCGTGCCTGCCTTCTTTCCCTCTCGCTTTTCTCGCACTGCCTAAGCTCGACTTTTTGCTTGAACAACAGCTAATTAAGTTCTTTCATGTACAGTAGTTTTTGCCTTGCGAATAACTTTTGTGCTTATGCAGTTGCCGCCGACGCCGCAGCAGCGCAATATTGAGGTGTGCGTTGTGGTGTGCAAATTGTTGCATTGTTCGCATTCGCATTCGTTGTTGGAACTAAGTAATCCTGCCACTGGCTGCTGCAAAGAGAGAGAAACGTACGAGTTAATTATGATGTGCAAAACGAAACGCAAACGAAATAATACCATTCTTAAGTGAATTAACCAAAATTAACAGCTTGTAAGCTACAAGCATTTTATAATAGCTGAAAACTAAATCGCTTTAGGTGGATTGAATACGTTTGAATACGTTTTTGTAATCGAACGACGGCTGTCGAAATGTTTAACATAGTTTTACAATTTGGATTCATTTATATTTAACGCAACGAAATATCAAATTCTACAGCAGTTTTGAAAAGTGTACACAAAACTCATTTTAGCCAAAAGTGTTTGCGCTTGTAGAAAATACTAACGGTAATTGATGTAATCCATATTCCAAACAAACAAAACAATGCTTATAATTGCTGATTATTACACGAGTAAGCACATGTTAAGTTTGCAACTTCATATTTCTGCTTTTATTACCAAACACATATCGTGCTAAGCAAAAATAACACCTTGAAAGCAATGGAAAATACTTTCAAGTAGAAAAGTCTCTTTAAGTTGGCATACACTTGACTGCTATCATTGTTGTAAAGCTCCGCGTAATTGCACACTGAACTACTTAGTAAAAGAAACGGATATAAGTTTCACTTTTCGCAGTACGAATGATACTCAACGAAGGCCCCTTTCTCAAGCTGCTTTCTGCCAAGTGTTGCCTACTTTTTAGGGCAGTCGGGCAGACGGGCATATGGCACACCCTAACGCCCACTATCTGCAGCAACTAATTTGGCGTAGTTTGGCTGCGCTCTCTGACGCTGCCTGCCTTATTATGCGCACTTCAAACTTTAGACAACGAGGCAGAGGCAGAGGCAGCTATTACTACTACAACAACAACAACAATTGGGTTGGGGGGCCGCCACATTGTTGTTCATTTTTGGCAAGCTTCTCACGCTCCATTTTTCCCACCCTACACACATCTCTCTCTCTCTCTCTTCCTTAGCCCGTCTGATTTTTAATGCAGGCAGCCACTCACTCAAATTTTTGAGTGCGCCAATGCCGCTGCACCAAAATGTTGTATAGTTTTCGTTTAATTTGATGCCATTGTTGTTGTTGTTGTTGTTGTTGTTGCTGTTGCTGTTACTGTTGCCTTGTGCCGCGGGCGAAACTGTGTCGCTAAAGTTTTTTTGGCGGGTTGGGAATGGGGAAAGAGACTGAAAACACAAGTGAATACAAAAAAAAATGGAACTCAAAACAACTCGAAAAAAAGTGAGAAAAAAGTTGTCCGCCGAAATCAGCGCCACTTTTGCCACAGACATTAAGCGTTGCATGCAAAATTACCAGCGAGTGGTTTGTATTTCCACTCTGATTGTTGTTTAACACGGTTACATTGTCCTTGCAACTGAATCCTGTTCGGCAGTTATTTTAGTTGGATACGTGGCTACTTTTGATACTCCTCCTACTACGGTAGTTCTGGCACCGGTTATAGCTTTGGCCTCCTGCCTGTGGTTATGCTTCATGTCCTGCTCTAGTTGCAAAACTTTTACTGTCTCGTTTTTATTTATTTTTATTTCATTTATTTTTATTTTATTTTTTGCTTAAATTTTTTATCGTTTTATTTATATGCATATGGGACAAGTGGCCTAAAAAAGTGAAACAAGCAGCTAACTACAAATAAATTTGTTTTATGCACAACATAAACTTTTGACAAAACGAAAAAGGCAGCAAAAAATTGTTAAAATCTAAAATAATAAAATAAAAAACAGGGCTTGTTTTTATTGGACCAGGAGCACAACTAATTTGTGCTTAGACAAAGCCAAGCGAACCGAGCAAACTTTTGCAGCTTAACACTCAGTAGTAGTAGCATGCGGCAGCAGCATGTAGCATGCTACACATGTAACTAGTTGCAAGGCATACTTCATCAACATTTCACGCTCGAGTTGGCCAAGCCACGCCAAGACCAAAGCAGACCAGACCTGCTCAACAAGAAACGACTGCGAAGCCAAGCACGCAGTAAAAATGTATGCCCCATGCTCGTGCTCCATGTTCCATGTCTTCGCCAGCCTGGTAAAATGCTTGCCACACCTGGCCCAAAAAACTCAACCAAGACCGGCAAAATAAACTCAACTCAAACTAGTAGAAAATCAACTGGGCAGCACATACACTCCCATTACACGTGGTACACACAAAAAAGTTTGCAATAAACTTTTTCCGTCTTTTTTGGTTCACTGGAACACCGCAAATACTTTGGTAACATATTGAGTGGGTGGCTAGTAACCTAAGCTTATTCTATCAACATAGCTTCAAATAATGTGAGTCATCGATAAAATGAACTTGAAGTTGGCTATAAGTCAAATATTCATACTAGCCTTATCCAGCAAATGCAATTTGACATGCTGTTGGTTAAGATCAAATAACGTGGAAGCAAACAGAAAAAGGAAAAGTTTGAGCGAATCGAATCGTATCTGAATAAGCCACGTTGAAGTCATTTGCTCAACTGAGCATCTGAAGGGATTAAAAATAACTTTAGCATGTATACTATACGTAAATATATCTTTAGAAATGTAAAGCAACTTTTTGTAGGCCAGTGCTCCAAACAGTTTTCTTTAATTAAATTTCCGTTATCGGTTAAATAGATCTGCCCGAACTGAATACTGCTTGTTTGCATAACTTGCTTGCTCTTGGACAAAGTAAGCCGCCTCGACGTCTGCTTTGTTGCTTTGTCTGCACGTAAGTAAATAGCATTATAAACATACATATATATATAAATGTGCCTTGGCCAACAGTCGCCGCAGCCCAGTTTCCATGTCGTGCTGCTATTTTGCCAGCAAGTTAAAGTGTTTCGCCACGCACTCCAATAAAAAGTATTTGTGAAAGCTGCCATGTTGTGTTGTGTGTGTGTGTGTGTGTGTGTGTGCCAGTTTCGTGACGAGCAACTCTTGCGATACGCATACGCTGCGTAGGCCAGATGATGATGATGGTGGCACGGATTGCCAGACAGTCACAACGTGCAGCGAGGTAAATTGGCATGCCATGGCATGGAGAGTGCAGAGTGGCTTGCTCTTGGACATTTATTATGTTTATCTAGCATTCAATTTGGCTGTGGCAACCTGTTTACCAGCATTTGCATCAATGTGTGCTGCTCGTCTGCTGTGTGTGTGTGTTTGTGTTTGTGCGCGCCATTTGTGCCATACGTTTCAAGTGTTTAATAGCTGAATGCCAAGTGGCTGGGCACTATCCCACTTTCACTCCCCCGTCTCCTTCTGTCATCAACAGCTGCCAAGTTCAATAACAGCGCTGAAGCGTATGAATTGCAGCATCTGCGTGTCTTTCCCTCTTTCCATATATATATATATATTGTTTATATACGTATCCGTATATATATTAAGCAATTAGTAACACTTCAGTGACTCAACGTGGGTTTTAGTAAATGTTAATTGCGTTAATTCAATGCTAATTAAAAACCGATAACAAATCCAAACGTGCACAAAGCCCCACACTTCAATCTCCAAATGCTGTTCTCACCAAATACCTGTACTTTTGTTTCGTTTGCATATTCAATAGATGTTTGTTTGTGTGTGTATATGCCCATAAATTCCTTTCAAGTCCTACCACACTCAGCGTTGTTTGAAGGGTTTTACGCAGCGCCAGAGCAAAATATGTCAACGTTACTTAAATTTGAACATTAACATTTGAAAAACGTATCACCGCTTCAGGTGTCAATGTTGTAGAAAGCGCCTGGTGATTGCCGTCAACTTCCTGTTTCCATTACAATCCTTGTTGTTCAGCAGAACATTTTGCCAAAGTGTGTGCGACTGTGTGGGTTAAAGTATCGCGTTTTGTTGCACGGTCCGCACTCCAAGGGCGGAGGAATTAGAACAAGAAACCGAAATAGAGAGGAGCAAATGAAAATGAAAAACACTCACAGAAAAATAGGAAAACTAGGTAAAATAAAAATAAAAAAAAATCTTCAAAATTATTCAAATAGGAAAACTAAGTAAAATAAAAAAAAAAAAATCTTCAAAATTATTAAATACAAAATAATTTTGTGATTAAACATTTAACAGATCAGAAAACATAATGTATTCTAATGGAAATGTTAAGAATGAAACACAAAAAAAAATATTTTAGCCTTACAAATGTTTTTTTTATGTGTACAAAAGCAGGGCAAACAGGGTCGTACTAGAAAATTGGCGGTGACATTGATGGGATGATACTGCTGATGCTGTGTGTGAGGGTGTGTGTGTGTGTGGTAGGAAGGTGGAAGAAGGGGGTGGGAGTCCTGCCAAGTAGTGGGCGCGACACTGACAGCAGCCACATCGAGACAACTTCAGCTACAAAGTACACAAAAAGTTTTCTAATTATTTTGTCATTAAACGCACACAGTAATACAAACACATACATACACACTCACAGACACACACACAGCAGCCTTGTTTACAAGCATACATATGTTTGTTGAGCCATAAAAAAGGGTTACGTATCCAAGGCAAAACCAAATGCACACACACACACACATACAGAGAGTGTCCTTAGTCCTCGCAACGGGCAGCCGACACGAAGAAACTTTTTGGTCCTAATTGTTTCATTTCATGAAAATGAAGGTAAGCAATTTTGGCAGCTGTGCGTATATTGCCCTAGGTTGTTGTACGCACAAAGACGTACTTACACACAACCACACACACACACTTCGTACAACTGTATGCTGCATTAAAGAAGGCATCTACGCGCTGCACATTAAGCGATTAACACAGCGAATGCTTGAGGGCTTGATTGTGGAATTGGGTTACGGGGGAAGGAGACTTTAACTGCCGCGAGACTGTGGCTGTGCCTATGTTTGAGTGTATGTGTTTGTGTTGCCTTCCCATCTTGTTAAACAACAATTTGTTGAATTAATATCACACACACCCTCGCACATATTTGTGCTCAAACACACTTCTCAGTCTTCCTTTTGTTCACTTTGACGCCAAGTTAAATATGTAGGTATGCATGTATATATATGTTTATATTTATGTATATGCTTAATAGCCATCGCTGCTTACACATATCATATTCGCATGCCTGTTATAATTTTGACATTGCCTGCGGCACAACACTCGCCAGTTTGGACGGGGCACGACATTAATGATGCCACATTTCGCAAAGAAGTTTTTATTACTCATAACCAGAAGCCGAAGCCGAAGCCAAAGCCAAAGCCGAGCCAAGCCAAAGCTTTTTTGGTTCCGAGGGACAATTATACAAGTTTGGTTCTGTCAGCGCGTTATGAAGTATAAAGTATATATCTTAATTAAATAGGTATAACTTGGCTGTCACAAAGCTAACATACTTTTATGAATGAATAAACAAATTTTATTAATACTTACATTAAAATCGAAATTAAAAAATACCATTTAAAATATTTGTTCGTCACGCTTACAGATTTGTTTTTGCATAACTTAAAAAAAAAACTTCTGTGATAAAAATTGTTTCAGATCAAAATGCAAAGATATCATTTACAAACAGATTTTTTATGGCGAGGCTTTAACTCATATATCAAAGCTTTGCAATGCGCAGCGCTGATCTAAAGGCTTAAAGCGAAGCCAACACGAACTGATATACGAAACTCACGTATATCGGTGTATGTGTATGTGTGTGTTCCTCATATGCACACAGACGCAAAACGCAATCCACTAAATTGCGCGTTTGTAAGTGAAAAAGCTGTGCAATTACTCAGGAGAGCAACTTTCTGATTCAACTGCAACAACTGCTGTCAAAATGTCATAAATTGAGTGCTGCCCCTGGCCAACAATAAAAAGAAGCAGAAAAATGGATAAACCGAACAAAGTTAACAGCACCAAAGCCGCAGCTGACACACCCTTACGTAAGACTTATTTGGAGAGAGAGAGAGATAAAGATGGAGTTATAAAGAAAACTAATTAAAAATTGGCATCAGTGTCAAACTATAAAGAACATTTAAGTGCTGTAAACTTTTGATGTCACTTTAATGCATAAATAATATAATATGGAAACATCATGAAAATTTTGCATTCTATTTTTTATAGTTTTGAACTTATGTTAGCTTAAAAGTGCACTTAAAAGCTCTCAATTTCGAGAGTGTATGCAAGAACACAACGAACCAAATAAAACCAAAACCAAAGCTATGTATTGCACAAGAAAACAATCTCTCTTTTTCACGCACACTGAGAGGGCGAGTGAGAGAGAGAGAGAGAGAGAGAGAGATACATTGACATCAAGTCTTGTAGAAATAGGCCCTGTCTCGTGCCGGTCCGTACACCGTCCGACAGACAAACAGACAATTAAAAAGCCCTTGAGTACGCCAACTGTTTGACTGCATTTGCAGCGCTCGCAAATCTCCAGAGCTTGTCCATGATTTTAGTTTTGTTACCTCCCCTAGCGGCAAATTGTGAGGCCGACGCCCCCTTTAGTTGTGGTGGGGGGGACGCTGCATAGAAATTATTGTTTCGTATTCATAGTAGGACTACAGTTTGCATGAAGACCTCACTTTCCTACCGCTGCCGCTGCTGCTGCCGACGACTTTTGGTTAGCATGATATCGTGGGAGGAAAAGCAAAACCAGAAGGCAGAACAAAGGACCAGGCAGGCTTGGTAGGCAGTAAGGCAATATATCGAAACATTTGCGAACGGTTTCAAGTGGTTCGTTCGCATTGGCACCGCCGCCACACAACTTTACTCAATTACGTTGGAAACTGCCCTATCCCCTACCCGAGCCATTGCTATGGCAGTTGGTTATTGTCCCCCGGACCAAAAACATCCATTCTCAGAATTCACGTCAACTACTTTTGGGTAGACTTTCTGAACGAGTTGAGCTCACCTCTCAGCTATGAAATCAACGACTTTAGTGCAAACTTTCAACAATTTGCGTTTTGGCCACGGCCTGGCACGGCGGCAGTGGCAGTGGCAGCGGTAGCAGCAGCAAATCGAAAGCCAAAACTTTTTGACTACTCTTGAAGAGTGCACGGGAAGAAGTTGACTCCAAGCACAACCAAACACACACACACAAACACACTCATATACAGCTAACGGCGCACGGCATTCGAGCTCGAAAGTTTACCATTGCTGCTGCACAAATACCCAGCGGGCTGCTTGATAAAAGTGAGGGCTCGTTTGCCATATATACCCAGGGGGCATTTTCGTAACGGACCAGACGATGAGACGAGACGCGTCGACGTCGACGTCGGCGTCGGCGTCGGCGTCGGTGCAGCGTTCACATCTACATTAACTACGCTGCCGGTGCTGACGTTTACATCGACACTGATACCAAAAGCATTATGATGGTATATATACTACTATACATGTATTGTGTTTTGCACGGAGAGAAAAGCTGAACAAAAATTGTGTATACGTAATTATCATACATAAACTTTATATATCAAAGTTCAAACACATGAAATTCATAGAGCCAGTTCAACTGTGAACGTACCAGATATAAGAATAAGATATAAATATCCCAAATAATAATATCTATCAACATAAAAACACAACACTTTAAACAACTTAAATAGGACAGGAAAAGTAGTATAAAGACCGACTTGGAGTAAGTTTATAACAAAACGAAACGAAATTCTTGCTGTGTATGTATGCTTTTAGGCTTTGGCACGCATCTAACCATAAGCTATATTCGAAGAACTTTGATGAGCTGTTGTAAAAATATAACGTCCGAGTGTCGTCAGGAGTTATGGTAAATCAAGCCCAGCCCCCTTTTAATAAACCTGTTCGGTGTTGATGTGTGTGTGTGTTTGAGTCGGTGTGATATTGTGCAAACAGTTGGCCCAAAAAGTTATAAAGTTTCCGACAGCGACTTCACGTGCACGCTCGGTGGTAACTAAATTATTTTGAATTGTGTCTCGGTGTAGCCGTTACGGCGTTAACTTTTGTGTAATTTCAGTGCTGTTGCTAAAGTTAACGGGACAATTATGATGGGCGTGTGAGTTCGCCTTCTCCCCTCGTCGAAGGCATCAATAAACTTGAAATGTTAATTAGTTGGTGGCGCGGCTTTAGCTTGCAGACAGGCGACAGACTTTTAAGCTGCTAAAAATTCCGCCAAAAACCATTTAAACTCAGTGTAATTAAGTGTTACTTTCGACATTTAAAACTTTTTCTGCTAAAGTCAATATATTTTCGATTCATTTAAACCAATCAAGCAGTCCGTTAGTCAGTCGAATACAAATAATAGCAATTCAAATAGTTTCAAAATGTTTGATTTTCACTTCAAATCCACTCGACCCACAGAGAATAATCACCAACCACGACTCTGCCAGCCGTTTTGCAGTTGACTGCTGCTGCTTTTGTGATGGATTTTCAGTCAATTTGATTGATTTGTTGACACAATGAAAGCCAGAGAGCAGACAAAAAAGGGGAAACAAGTTAATTGTGCACTGTTTGACACTTGCCAAATTGCTTTGCTCTAAATATGTACTCGCCCACGGCCTCAGCTCAATTGGCTAAAACCCCAAATTGAAATGAGAATGTAAAAGTGTCTTTTGTTTTTTGTTTTTAACAAACCTGCAATAGAATTGGAGACAAGCGCATAAATACTAGTCACGTTATTGAAGTGAAGTGAATAATGGAAGAGGGTCAACGTATTTAGGTTTGCTTCAGTTTGCCTATCAAACGCTATAGATCTATGTATACCTACGAGTGAGTTATTACTGGCAACTGAATGGAGGTATATCATCGTTATCATCCATCGTCATCATCATTCACAATCTGCTGTCTGAGCTGGCACTTTAAGCATGAAAATCAGAAATCAAACAATAGCTAACAATGTGGATGGACGTGCATTGCGTGTTGCCAGCTCATTGTAAATAACAAGGACAAGAGACCAGTGTGGCCAGTCACACAGACCCACACTTCGCCAGGTTCCCACAACAGAACACAATTGTATGTACACTTGGAGGAATATGGGGTTATAAATACTACAATTTGAACAGCGAGAGAAAGCGATTTTTGGCTTAGTCAAACTAAGAATAGATTTTCCCTGAATTGAGTTAAGACACAATGTTAGATAAGATACAATATACATATTGTTCATAGCTATTCTTAGCTTGCTCTAATCAATAACATACTGTTCTGACAAACTGCACACAACGTCCTCGATAGTATAGTGGTTAGTATCCCCGCCTGTCACGCGGGAGACCGGGGTTCAATTCCCCGTCGGGGAGACAGTTATATCAGTCATTATTTTTTTTTGTTTTTCATACTATTAACTAAATGACAAGCATTCAAAACGTTTTGTTTTTTTCATTTTTAACTGTGCATCGTATATAATGTGCACCTTAACAATAAATGTTCGAGCTGTACAGATACAATGGCAATGCCAGAGCATCTGATTAGCACACACTTGAATTGCTTCTTTGTTGCGGCTTCTCTCAACTTCTCTCGCTTTCTCTTGGGGATTTAATGACCATTGTTAATGATCAACGAGCCGTTCTATCAGTGTTGGTCGCAATTTATAATTTCTGCAATCAAATTTCACAATGCTCGCTTATGATTTGTATCAATTTCCAAAATGAACTCGTATGGTCATGCAAGGCAATACCTTTTCCGGCTAGAAGGGCTTCAAAATCCTTAACAATGGCTGCCTGCTGCTGCTACGGCTACTGCTCCTTTAGCTCGTTCTGAGTGTTTCCGTATTGTTGTGTTGCCTGTCAGTCGTTTGTTTACATTTTATTGTTATTGTTGTCGTTGTCGTTGATGGTATTAATAAATTATCTCTATCAAGATTCAAGCTGGCCAAACTCTTCAAACGTTTTTAGTGCGAGAATTTGTTAGCGCCTTCCTTTTAGCCATGGCCATGGGCATTTGTCTATTGACTCACTGTGTGGCACATTATTTTCTAGCTGGTTAAATTTATTTACAAGCATAATGCATGCTAACGAGCGCTTTGTTATTTATATTGTTATCCATTACGATCATTTAAATGGTCTAAATAAAATACATAATAAATTATTGACAAGTCCTTATCGTTTGCTCGATATGAGGACAAAAAGTGTTCTATTAGAGCTGTGTACTGAGAATAGTTTATAGTTTTTTGTGGTAAACGTTTAATTATCTTTAATGGGTCAAAAGCTTGAGCAGCAATAAGATTCAAAGATTTATAAGCAAAATAGTAGAAGTTGAAATACATTTTTAGCAAATGAATTAATAAAAGATATTGATAAAGAAAATGATACTTATACTTTTTTTGCTTTTCCTTTCATATTTCTCTATTTAATTGATAAATTTTAGCTGCATTGAAACAGTTGAGGCCTCGTTTAAGCCTTTAAAATTTATGAACAGCAATTAAATTTCTATATTTTGTCGTCTGCAAATAAATAAATTCAAACGGCATGCGATGCTTGCACTTTTCCATCTCCGAGTCCCTTGCTGCCTGAATGTGTAATTTGTTTAAAGTGCTTGCCCATCTAATCATATAAATCACTTAATAGTGCACATCAAAAAAATTGAATTAGCTGTGTGTCCTTGTGCGCGCCCAGAGACGAAAAGAGACAGAAGGGGGGACGGAACGAACAATTTGCAACGCGTAGCAACGCCGCATCAACGTCAGTTTAGCTAATGCAGTCATTTTATGCAAAAGGCCAATGCAGTGCTCCCTTCTTATGGAGGCGCTAATAGTTTAAGAGCATAATGCAATAAAAATGAAAGTCCAAACCATGCTTCATCAACATCAACGTCAACGACAACAATATAATAAAGAAACCAAACCAACTGCATTGCAAATAAGGAGAACATTCTACTTTGCTGGAAAGGCGGCCCAACAAGTTGGGGGCGTGGCCTGATGGTCGGTCGTCAAGGGCTGTTGCGTAGCCGGCGCTGCACGCTGTCGTAGCTGCTGACAATTCAATGTCCTGCTCAATTTGTCTGCACGCAAATGTGCACAGACACAGAGACAGACATCCAAAAAGCTTATTTGTTGTTGCTGTTGTTGTTTGGTGGTATAGGGGACCAGCAGAGTGTTAGGCTGTGTGTGAGAGCTTGTGCGACTGCAGCTTAGTCACTCAAGTGCACAGGAATGGACAGATTGGACAGACCAAGACAGACAGACGCTTTGTCTGCATTTGCTCATCCTGTTGCAGCTGGTGCTTCCACTGCTGCTGCTGCTGCTGCTGCTTCTGCTGTCCGGTGTAAAAAGCGCAGCTGGCGGCATTTTGCCATCAAGTCCTGGCTGCCTGGCTGCCCGTCTTGCCCGGCTGGCTTGCCTGTCTGCCCCGGTGTCATCGTCCATGCTGACAAACAAAAGCGCCGACAACGAGCTCAAGGGAAGTGACTGCTGTGACTGACCCGGAAACATTAAAGCCGTAGCCACATCATACCCTCCTGCCTGTCCATAACAATCCGTTTGCTTTTGTCTGCTCTAAATGCGCAAAGTCGGTCGATTTCAGTTGCATACTAAAGCAGCATAAATATTAATAGTTGAAAATTAATCAAATGCCATAAAAAGAAAACGAGACGCACAGACATGCAAAACTAGTTAATTAGTTTGTGCCACGCACACACACACACACACACACACATGTACATGTACATATGTACAACTAAAAGTTATAACATAAAATTGGCTGACAGCTGCCATGCAGCAATTTGGTCATTTTAGCCAACTGCTGTATGCTGACCAAATGCAATGAATGCTGTGCTTTGGCCATTACTAAAATATTAACAAACTCAATTAAAACGAGCACTAATTTGCCAACACATGTACTGAAACACACATTTGTTACATATGTCTGTAGTTTTTGGGGCGCCTGCAACTTTTGGCATGTGTCTTTTGGCATAGAGCAATTTATTGCCTCAAATAAATTAACAAAATTAAATTTAAATTTTCTCTACATAGTATGACCGCAGGTCGGTTGAAATGAAATTATTAGTTTGGCCAGACACTGCACTGAAAGCTAAAATTTAATTTAGCTTGGCTCATGTTTGCGCCGTTTAAATGCATATTTAAATATGCCGTTAGCTTATGCTTGGCCAAGTTACTAGCTAGCTGACCAGCAGCTGGATGTAAGTCAGCCAAGTCTTGCCAGTTTGTTGACTCTGATAATCCTTCAAGTTTGTTGACAATGTGGCGCACACACACACACACACAGGCTGCGACACACTGCACTTGGCACATGCTACAAATAAAAAAGAAAAGTGCAGCACATGTCTCTGCATATATACAAGCATTGAGACAGCCACAAAAAACAAACTACTACTACTACTGACAACTTGAGGCAAAGACACGCCGCAAAGAGCAGCCACTTAATAATTACTTGAACATTTTCATGCAGTCACTGGTCGAAGAAGAAGCAGCTGAAGAACCTTAAACCGCCCAACAGACTGCTCTAACAAGCCAAGCGTGTGTACTGTGTGTCTGTGCTGTTAACATGTGTTTACTTTAGTGTTAAGAGGAGGCAATAAAAATTGATGCAAGGAATGGCTTACTTAAAGAGTGCTCAAAGCAGTAACAGTCTTAACACAATATAATAGAATCTTAAAGTAGTGTATTGTAATAAATGTGTACAAATATTGCAATAAATACGTTTATAAATTTATAAACAGCTCTTGAATAAATCTCTTCGTTAAAATCTCTTTTGAATTTAAAGACATAGTTTTTTATATGTTTTGTTCAAATTTCTGCTGCCGATAAAATTACTTTTTGATTGTGACAGACAAAAGTTATACTCTTATGCAACTTGCCAACTCTAATCGAACTGTCCCCAGAATAACAAATTACACTGAATTTTGCGCATTTTAACATTGCCTAGATAGGTGTTTGGGTAGCGTAATTAGCATTAAAATTGTGGCGCTTTTGATTTGGATTTATTTTTATAACACTTTTTGGGCTGCCCAACGAAAAAAAAAAACAAAACTGCCTTGGGAAATCCTTTTTTTTTAGCTCTTGCCTTATTTTTAGTTTACGTTATACGTTTTTATTGTGTGGTACAAGTGTGTGTGTGTGTGTGTGTGTGTGCGGATCAAGGTTGCTTTTAGCCACATTTAAGGCGGAACTCAGCTTGTTGTATATGTTATACACATATGTATAATATGTGTGCGGTTCGTTTGTTCCTGACTGTAGACACACAATTTTCTGTTCTATTTAGTGTGGTTTGTTGCCGTTGAATAAAACATTTTCACGGCTGGTGGCAGCAAGCGTATAACTAGAAGCAGCAGCGACCCGCGAGGCAACCTTCATATCAAATGTGTCTTGCACACGTAGAAACAAAACGCCCAAGCGAAAACGTATGGGACGTATGCTTCATGTGTTTTTAAAGTGTGTGTTTATGCGATGCACAATGGCCGACCGAACGACAAGATGTACAACTGTGTGTGTGCTTCTTTTATATGATGTATGCATGTGCACGCCTTTTGTTTGCCACCAAGAGCGAAACCCTTTTCATTGCTGTTTACAGATCATTGACGTTGATTGTTTAAATGAAATGTTTGCCGTCTGCATTATTCGCTTTCACTTTTATTTGCGCTCAGAAATTTTGAGGCCACACAACATTTGCGGTTGCATAAAAGTGCTGAGAATAAGCTAAATATATAATCACACAAACAAACATCTACAACGATGTGTGCTAGTTAAAGTTATGGGTCTAAGGGCACGCCCCAAAATGTAGGCAATGTTTTATTGATAGCTCTTTCAGAAAATGTTTGGATGGCAAGCATGTGTCTTGAGAAAACAACAATATATATGTATATACTATATATATTAGAACATAAAGCTATTAGCATTTAGTAAGGGGCAAATATATATGTATTATATAGCTGGGCAGAGGTTATGACAAGAATTTGTTGACCACGCCCACCGAAGTGTACCGTTTGACGCCTCTTATGCTCTTATGCATTAGTAGCGGTTCAAATTATAAGTTTTGTTTGAAAGAACTTTTCAATTTTCATTTGCTCGCCCCACTTTTTTCTGTTTTTTGTTTTTCTGCTCTTTGCTTTGGCTATGTAATAATAATTATGTGAGCCTTCGCAGCTGAATACAATATTTTAATTGCTTTTTTCGTATTTTAACACAAAGGACGCGCAATTAGCTGCCCGAACAAAAGGATCCAAAAAAGAAATGTAGCCCTGGCAACGCAACGTTCTCTTTTAGCCAAGCAACGAAACATTTAATAATTTATTGGCAACACTGTCTCAACTTTGCAACGCTCCTTCGGACCTTCGAGTTTGGTCTGTAAGTAAACTGCAATTCGAATTTCGAGTACATACACATTGTCAACAAACAAAGAAGTTTACTCCACTTTCCATATATGCTTTATTTCCCAACCGGCTTTTCTTTTTTTTTAAATACACACATACAAGTTTTCGTTTTGTTTTTGTACGTTTTTGTGTTTTGTTTTGTTTTGTTGGGCAACATACCGTCGGCAAACACAAACAAAAGAATTCATTATTTTACGCAGGTGTATTTAAATTTGAAACAACATATACATGCAAATATACATATGAGCAGCTTATAGTTGATTTAACTCGCAATTTTAGTGTTTTTTTTCTTTGAGTTTTGCATACCTTTTCATTTTGTATTTCATTTTGTTTACTTTGACCTGGGTTTTGCGTTTGCGGTTTTAATTTTCTCCATTTCCGTCTTCTTGTCCGCTTTGTCTGCCTTTTGTGTTTGAGCCTTATTCGCTTCTCATTAAAATAGGTAAACAAATCGCATCAAATTTGCTGATAGACAGCAGATAACAGCTAAAACTTTGGGCAAACTGTCTGTGTATGTGTGATTAGGTAAATTGTGTATAATGTTGATGAGCAGCAGAAAACGGTCGAACAGCATTTTGAATGTTGTTATTAACTTTCGAGTATTAGGTGCAGCAATTAAGAACCGATTGAAGAAGCGATAATTTTATATATAATAAAAAAGGTTATGTAGGATAAAAAATGAATATGTCTAGACAGAGTGAACCGTTAAGTGGGATCAAAGGGAAATAAATAACAAATGTTATTTATTACTTTTTATTCTATTGTTGTTTCATCAACTTTGTTAACATAGCTTCGCACTTTTCTTTCTTAGCTTAGAAAAACGAAAAAAAAATTAAAGCATATTATCAAAAATGCTCGCAACATACTAACGTTATTAAGAAATATGTTGCAGCTTCAGATTAAAATATCATTAGACAAAACTCTTTTGTTGGCTAATTTTCACCCAAGCATGGAATTTCTCACAAGAGGACTCTTTATGACACGAGCATGAACACAAAAACACAAAAGAATAATCACAAATTTTATGTGCATCACAATTTTGTTGCCGTTTTGAATTTGCATAGTCAGGCATTCGGACAAATTCTAAATCAGCCTTAAAGCTATCACATTTCTTGACCTTTTCTTTTCTGTTCCATTTTATTTTGCTTGTCGTTTGTCTGGTTTTTTTCTTGCCTCTGTTAGCAATTGTAGGTCAAAACAAATCAACATAAGCTACAACTACATATCGGAGCAATAACATTTTTATGTGTTAAAGCATCCTTGTGACAAAAGGCCAAAAATACAAAACGAGCAGAAACAAAAGAGAAAACTCGCAACAACAGAGAAACGACAAAGTGTATGTGAATGTGAAAAAAAGGTTGTTGCAACTTTGGTGTTGGGTTTCCTCCAGTGTCTGCTATAAATTTTTCGGGCTAACTGTAAGCAAGCAACAAATGGGGAATAAGCAAAACAAACGGCCAACAACAGCACCAAGAAGAAGAGTTCTGGACAAAAGTCAGTACGCTTGGCCATGGGAATTGTTTATAAAACCCAGTTTTTTACGACCAAGAAGACATAGCCAAGCAGTTAATATGCGAAAGCCAAAGGATCAATTTGCAAGCTGCAGCTGCTCTCTAGTTCTGTTTTTTCCAGGGCATACTTGCCCCACTGTACGCACTGACTATGCTGCAACTACACTGTCAAAAAATGTTAAGCTGCATAAACATGTAAACATGAGTGTGTAGAAAAGTGTTCGTGTGTGTGTGTGCGTGTGTTGTCATTTACATTTTATTCTATCTCATATCATGGCTGAGCGATTTCATTTTCATGCGTGTCCTGTGTCCTATGTCCTGTGTACGTGTGCGTGTGCGTGTGTGTTTGCGTGCACTTGTTTGTGCACAACTTGTTGTTATTCTTGTTATTGTTGCTGCTGTTGTTTTCATTTTGTCCATTTAAATGGCAATTGTTGTGGCATCTGTTGCTGTTCCCTGTTAGTACTGCTCCTCTCTCCTGTTCAACTGCCTTTCGCCTACTACGTATTTATACAGCTGCTAAACCTGCCATGCCAAGCAAAATAGTTTTAAATGTAATTTTTGGAATGCGCCTACCAAGCAAGCTTTTGCCACTAGAATATGCATTGCACCCCGAAAATGCTGTACTTCAGTGTCGAGTGTTACTTTTGGCAATGTACTAAGAGCCAAAACCGGGCTGCACGTTGTATCCACACACACACACAAACACACACACACCAAACACACACTTTCCTGGTTTTTTTAAACCGCCTCTCAGCCAGAAGCTCATGAGTGCTGGTCCAGCTGGCAGGCGCATGCATAAATATTATAGAAACGTGCAGCTGCATCTCAAAAAAAGGTGAATAGGTGCTTCAGTTACTCACTCCCCCTCACCATCTGCCTCTCCCTCTCCCTCTCACTCGACAATCTACATTGAGTGTGGCCAAAGTGCTTACCCACCGCTCTTATAAATAAGCCAGTTTGGCTCGAATACATCCTTGCTATCTGGTATATATTCCACACTCTACAACCAAATATCTGTCTAGCGGAGAGCTAAACTTTGGTTTTGGGTGTTTTTTTTTTCTTTACTTTCTGTTTCTTTTTTTTTTCTCGCAAATTCTTTGACTTGTTGTAAGAGCCTTTTATGTATGCACCGACAGTTAACTGATTTTGCCTCATGTTCCCTACACACAGATATTTCACTTGCAACTAGAAATCCTATAAATCTGTTGCAAATACCCAAGAAGCAAAGCAAAATTTTCCGAGCACTTGTTTAATCTTGCATTCCATTTAGTCCTAATGGTCTATTTTATGGTATTTTCTATGGCCCTAATCAGACCAGATTGCTTGCTAATATTAAAAACCATACTCAAATTGTGGATATAGTATATTTATCAGCACAAAAAGTGCACATTCCACATAATTGGCAAATAACACTGGTACATTTCCATTATTTACTCAATAACACAACAAAAAAAACTTTTTGACATTGTATATGTCTGTGTTGCGCCGTACTCAACCACTATTGTCCAGTAATTAAGCTGGGCGTGGGCATTTTTTTGTGGGTGTGGTTCTCTTTCTTTGTGGCGCACCCAAACTGAGCAGCGAGTTGCTCAATTTGCAAACACGTTAAATAATTGCCCGATAACTGAAAATAAGCGCATGCAATTAAATGCTTTATACAAAACGAAAATGCCAGCAAAATAATAATTAATTTTTCCCAATGAAGTTTAACGAAGACATTAATATACTACTCATAAGTTGAAAATAAAATATTTCTATTAGAGAATCTTTAGCTTAATAAATACAATCGAAGTTAATTATCATTTGGCATAAATCTATTTACACAAGTTTCCCAAAAGAAACTCCCAAAAAATTTCCGACAAATGTTAAATAATATCTTAGATTTATTCTGGATTGCATTTCTGAGTCGTATGACAGGATTTTTCTATAAGGACTGCTAATAAATAGTTGCTTATGAAACGTATTTTTGTTTGCCATTTGCAGGTAGAAGACAACACATATCAAATGCATATAGTGTTATCCTCAGATTGTAAGGGTATTATTATCATAATGGACAAAATGATGAATAATTATGCAACTTACATGCGCACTTTATTGAGAAGTGATTTAAATGCAGGCCAAGCTGCTCGATAAACAATGATAATTTCCGTTGGGGGGCAAACGTGACGTATGTTTGTTATTAACCACGTTATTTTTCATAAATTGTGTTGGGCATGTTTACGCGTTAAGCTAGGATTTATACCCAATACAGCGTGCATCGAACAAACGTGAAGAAGAAACACACTATTGTTATGGATTGGCGTATGTCATAATATAAATAAATTTTATAATATATTTATAAAAGTTTACAAACAACGTGTAAAATACTTTCGGGTTGAACACGCGCGTTATGTATTTTTTTTGTGATTATTATTTTTTTGCCAACGTTGTGAATTAACAATTTTAATAAAGTCATTCACACGCACGGCCGGAACAAGGACACACACTTAAACACACACACACACCAAAGCCGAGCCGGCCCCGGTCCTATGCTTCTTGTCCTCGTCGCGTTGCGGCGCGTCGCGTCGCGTGGGTTTAAGGATTACAATTGAATGTAACAACCAACAACAAGTAACATTTTGAGTGTGCCAAGCCGAGCTGCATCAATATTTAATATCATTTAATATTTTTCAATCAGCGTTTTGCAAAGGCAACGATGACGTTTAAGACATTAAGAAATAAATAATTAATTTCTCATTTATTGTATTTGTGATATAAAAAGAAACACAAGCAATAACACTCGCGCACTCCACTGAGCGAAAACACACACACAAAGCATGGCCAAGTTTAGTCTCGGCTGCTGTCCTTTTTTGCGGTTTATTCTGTCGATGTGTTCTCTGTGTTTTGTAGTATGTGGTACTAGCTTTGCCGCGTATCCTTGAGCACGGTTGTAGCGCCACGTTCCGACACGAATACGAAACTGAGCAGCGCCATTGGCAAAAACTGGCACGAGCACCAAAATATCCCCACACAACCAACATTGGTTCGCAAACTCAGTCAGGGATATTTTTATTATGTCCTCGTCGCGTATCGTTATTTTGTCTTCGTCGCTCGCTCGTTTTCACTCAATTTGCCGAATGAAAGTAAAATTTGTACCGTGTGTAACGGTAGCGATAGCGGCAAGCAGAGGCATTGTGGCTTGTGGCTCGGCATTTTTGAGTTTGTTTTGGTTTAAATTGCATTGACTTGATGATGCTTGAGGCCAACGAGAAGTGGGCCTATCCCAAGCACTTTTATTTTAGCTTTGCCGCCGCTCTTCCTACCCGTTGTTTGCTGTTTGTTTTTTGTGAGTTTTTGCCGAGGATATTTACAGCACTTGAGTCAATGCAAATAACTAGTTCAAGTGCCTTGGATATTTGTGATTTACAAAGCTTGACTAGAGCCATAGTATAAGTACTCTACAACTACTACTACTACAACTAATACTACAAACCAAGTATCTGTAAGCTTAAAGCAAAATATATATGTCTACCTACTTGATGTGTACACTCGCAGCTAATTATAGTTTTTACCTGCTTATTTTAATTTTCGTTAACTTTTTGCAGCTGCTTCCTTTACTATTTCAGTTAAATACTTTTAAGCTTAGACAGTAAATACGAATTTTTAAGCGAAAATTTCCCAAGAGCACTCAACTCTCTCTCTTTATTTCTTACTCATGCGCATTGTGCGCCTTCCAGTCTTGTTTTGGGTAATATAAGAGTGCTTTTGATACTTTTGCTCTTTATTCAGCTGAGTAAAGGACACAAAATTCTAGCGGCAATTCATGATTTATTTTATTTGAGCTGATTATGTTATTATAAATAAATTATTCATTTCATGTGCAGCTTGAATGCGGGTTTATTTTTTTTTTAATTAATTTCTTTCATGTAACAAATCTGTTAATGATAAAGATTAGATACAATAAATAAGTACTATTTTTACTTACCTTAAAAGTTCAACAGCATTTTTTATTACATTTTCATGATCTTCCAAATCTAACAAGGAAACAAAAATATAGAAAAGTTGTTTAATAATAGAAAAATTCGCTTACCCTGTCATGAGTATTGGGCAGTGGTTCACGTACAACTGTCTGCGTTGCAGTGGGCTTTGTAGGTTTGTTTGATTTATTTGAAGGAGGCTTCGGCTTTGCGTTCGATGTGCTTGCGGCTTGGTTGTCCGGCATTTTGCTAACAATTTGATATTTTAATTATTTTTTGAGACTCACACAAAGGCGACACGTGAAATATGAAATTCTTTTGCCAAAATTGTTGCACACATTTTTTGTTGTTTTTTTCGAATTTAATGTGAGGCCTACTTGAACTATATTGGAAGTAGACATTAATGTAACCTTATCATGTAAATATCAAACATACAAAACAAAAGTCTGAGGCCCGAGGCCAAGTTCTCTGAGTCAGCCAGCCATTCGTCAGACACATGTCAGTTGCTATAACAACACACACACACACACACATACGGACATATATACATACGTTAAAACGGACTCATATATAACAATACATCATAAATGTCAGCGTGCTGAAATTGCGCATAAAGCCATATAAATGAGTCTACTTTAAGGCTCGCACACTATATTTATGTACTTTCCGCTGGCCATAAGCGCGAAATTGTCGCACTTGCGTGAAATATGTCTATGGCCATATAGAAATGGCTCGTTCTCATTTTTCTATATATTTTTTTTAACTTTTTATTTCTTTTTATAAATTAATTTGCATAAATTATGGCATATATGACGAACGAAAGGACGAACGGACAGGGGGCATAGGCTATAAGCCAGGCCAAGCGCTTGCTATTTATCAGGGGGTCGAAAACGGCTCAAGCAAACACAAGAAAAAAAAAGCTAACTGGCAATCATTCATTCAGTCATTCATTTGCTGCCAGTCCATTCCATTCTTCTAATTTGCATTTTTGCACCGCCAAACAATAAGAGCAAGACCCACACAGAAAGAGCCAACAACTGTCACTGAACGTAATAAAATGAAAGACAACAACAAGAATGTTGATTGTCTGCTAAAGAGCTTCCAAGTCGTAATGGAGTGAAGGCAAATACAGATAAAAAAAATCACCATCGAATTGTGGGCGAATGCCGCACAAAAGACGAAAAATTCAATTCGTTGAATAGAAAACGCACGCGTACGCACAAAATCTTTCTATCTCTCTCTCTTTACTCTAGCGTCAAATCACTTTATTTCACTTGTTTTCAATTTTCACATCAAACACCCCATCCTAAACTCAACAACAATAGCAACACATTTTTTACGCTTCTTGCGCTGTTTTATGAGCACTTTCTTCCTTTTTTTGTTAGTTCTCGCATGCCAAACGTACATGAGCGTAGCCCTGGCTATGGAATAAGTGGTGGAAAGGATCCTAAAAAGCTTGAGAATATGCAAAATAAAACGTGAAGAAAATTCTCTCATGTAAAGAAAAAATGTATTCAAATATTTAGAATTGTTTGATCCTGTTTTCCAAGCCCAAAAAATGTTCATAGTCATAAAATATTGTTTCATGAAAAAAGTAGTCAAGTCCAAATAATATTTGATCTCATAAGATTCTGTTTTAACATTAATCTATTTTTTGAAGCAAAGTTTCTACGAAGACAGTAAAAAATAATTGATTACACAACTTTTGGTTGGAATTCGGAATACTTGTTAGTTTATCAATCATTACATTCAACACCCCCCATTGCGTGTTACAGTTCTTCCCCTCCAATCCCTTCCTTACTGCGCCCATGTACTTTCAATAGTTTTAAGCTTTTGTGTGTGTGTGTGTGAGTTTCGTGCCTTTATATCAGTTTTTATGTTCATTTTGTTTGGCGTACTCAATAAGCGTCGCGACGCTGCCA
>JAWNNV010000916.1:0-20513 GCA_035044485.1 Scaptomyza reducta
TTCGGAAAGTTTTGACATAGTTATAGGTTCGGAAAGTTTTGATAAAGTTATAGGTTCGGAAATTTTTAACATGAATTTCGAAAAAAAAAACATTTTTAACTATGAATTCGGTTTAATTATTGAGATCGCGCCACGACTAATACGCCTTTCCTTTTGAAAATCGGTTCAGTTTTGATAAAGTTATAGGTTCGGAAAGTTTTGACATAGTTATAGGTTCGGAAAGTTTTGACAAAGTTATAAGTTCGGAAAGTTTTGATAAAGTTATAGGTTCGGAAATTTTGAAATAAATTTGGAAAAAAAAAACATTTCCAACTATGAATTCGGTTTAATTATTGAGATCGAGCCACGACTAAAACGCCTTTCCTTTTGAAAATCGGTTCAGTTATATGTTCGGAAAGTTTTGACATAGTTATAGGTTCGGAAAGTTTTGACAAAGTTACAGGTTCGGAAAGTTTTAACATGAATTTCGAAATACAAAAAAAACATTTCCAAGTATGAATGCGGTTTAATTATTGAGAGCGAGCCACGACTAAAACGCCTTTCCTTTTGAAAATCGGTTCAGTTGAAAGTTATATGTTCGGAAAGTTTTGACATAGTTATAGGTTCGGAAAGTTTTGACAAAGTTATAGGTTCGGAAAGTTTTAACATGAATTTAAAAAAAAAAAACATTTCCAACTATGAATGCGGTTTAATTATTGAGATCGAGCCACGACTAAAACGCCTTTCCTTTTGAAAATCGGTTCAGATTTGACAAAGTTATATGTTCGGAAAGTTTTGACATAGTTATAGGTTCGGAAAGTTTTGACAAAGGTATAGGTTCGGAAAGTTTTAACATGAATTTCAAAAAAAAAAACATTTCCAACTATGAATGCGGTTTAATTATTGAGATCGAGCCACGACTAAAACGCCTTTCCTTTTGAAAATCGGTTCAGTTTTGACAAAGGTTTAGGTTCGGAAAGTTTTGACAAAGTTATAGGTTCGTAAAAATGTGATAAAGTTAAAAGTTCGGAAAGTTTTATCATAAATTTCGAAAAAAAAAAAACATTTCCAACTATGAATGCGGTTTAATTATTGAGATCGAGCCACGACTAAAACGCATTTCCTTTTGAAAATCGGTTCAGTTTTGACAAAGTTATAGGTTCGGAAAGTTTTGACAAAGTTATAGGTTCGGAAAGTTTTAACATGAATTTCGAAAAAAAAACATTTCCAACTATGAATGCGGTTTAATTATTGAGATCGAGCCACGACTAAAACGCCTTTCCTTTTGAAAATCGGTTCAGTTTTGACAAAGTTATATGTTCGGAAAGTTTTGACATAGTTATAGGTTCGGAAAGTTTTGACAAAGTTATAGGTTCGGAAAGTTTTAACATGAATTTCGAAAAAAAAAACATTTCCAACTATGAATGCGGTTTAATTATTGAGATCGAGCCACGACTAAAACGCCTTTCCTTTTGAAAATCGGTTCAGTTTTGACAAAGTTATATGTTCGGAAAGTTTTGACATAGTTATAGGTTCGGAAAGTTTTGAAAAAGTTATAGGTTCGGAAAGTTTTAACATGAATTTCGAAAAAAAAAAACATTTCCAACTATGAATGCGGTTTAATTATTGAGATCGAGCCACGACTAAAACGCCTTTCCTTTTGAAAATCGGTTCAAAGTTATATGTTCGGAAAGTTTTGACATAGTTATAGGTTCGGAAAGTTTTGACAAAGTTATAGGTTCGGAAAGTTTTAACATGAATTAAAAAAAAAAAAACATTTTCAATTATGAATGCGGTTTAATTAGTGAGATCGAGCCACGACTAAAACGCTTTTCCTTTTGAAAATCGGTTCAGTTTTGACAAAGTTATATGTTCGGAAAGTTTTGACATAGTTATAGGTTCGGAAAGTTTTGACAAAGTTACAGGTTCGGAAAGTTTTAACATGAATTTCGAAATACAAAAAAAAACATTTCCAACTATGAATGCGGTTTAATTATTGAGAGCGAGCAACGACTAAAACGCCTTTCCTTTTGAAGATCGATTCAGTTTTGACAAAGTTATAGGTTCGGAAAGTTTTGACATAGTTATAGGTTCGGAAAGTTTTGATAAAGTTATAGGTTCGGAAATTTTTAACATGAATTTCGAAAAAAAACCATTTTCAACTATGAATTCGGTTTAATTATTGAGATCGAGCCACGACTAAAACGCCTTTCCTTTTGAAAATCGGTTCAGTTTTGACAAAGTTATATGTTCGGAAAGTTTTGACATAGTTATAGGTTCGGAAAGTTTTTACAAAGTTATAAGTTCGGAAAGTTTTGAAAAAGTTATAGGTTCGGAAAGTTTTTAAAGGAATTTCGAAAAAGAAAACATTTCCAACAATGAATGCGGTTTAATTATTGAGATCGAGCCACGACTAAAACGCCTTTCCTTTTGAAAATCGGTTCAGTTATATGTTCGGAAAGTTTTGACATAGTTATAGGTTCGGAAAGTTTTGACAAAGTTATAGGTTCGGAAAGTTTTAACATGAATTTAAAAAAAAAAAACATTTTCAATTATGAATGCGGTTTAATTATTGAGATCGAGCCACGACTAAAACGCCTTTCCTTTTGAAAATCGGTTCAGTTTTGACAAAGTTATATGTTCGGAAAGTTTTGACATAGTTATAGGTTCGGAAAGTTTTGACAAAGTTATAGGTTCGGAAAGTTTTAACATGAATTTAAAAAAAAAAACATTTTCAATTATGAATGCGGTTTAATTATTGAGATCGAGCCACGACTAAAACGCCTTTCCTTTTGAAAATCGGTTCAGTTTTGACAAAGTTATATGTTCGGAAAGTTTTGACAAAGTTATAGGTTAGTAAAAATGTGAAAAAGTTAAAAGTTCGGAAAGTTTTAACATGAATTTCGAAAAAAAAAACATTTCCAACTATGAATGCGGTTTAATTATTGAGATCGAGCCACGACTAAAACGCCTTTCCTTTTGAAAATCGGTTCAGTTTTGACAAAGTTATAGGTTCGGAAAGTTTTGACAAAGTTATAGGTTCGGAAAGTTTTAACATGAATTTCGAAAAAAAAAACATTTCCAACTATGAATGCGGTTTAATTATTGAGATCGAGCCACGACTAAAACGCCTTTCCTTTTGAAAATCGGTTCAGTTTTGACAAAGTTATATGTTCGGAAAGTTTTGACATAGTTATAGGTTCGGAAAGTTTTGACAAAGTTATAGGTTCGGAAAGTTTTAACATGAATTTCGAAAAAAAAAACATTTCCAACTATGAATGCGGTTTAATTATTGAGATCGAGCCACGACTAAAACGCCTTTCCTTTTGAAAATCGGTTCAGTTTTGACAAAGTTATATGTTCGGAAAGTTTTGACATAGTTATAGGTTCGGAAAGTTATGACAAAGTTATAGGTTCGGAAAGTTTTAAAATGAATTTCGAAAAAAAAAACATTTCCAACTATGAATGCGGTTTAATTATTGAGATCGAGCCACGACTAAAACGCCTTTCCTTTTGAAAATCGGTTCAGTTTTGACAAAGTTATATGTTCGGAAAGTTTTGACAATAGTTATAGGTTCGGAAAGTTTTGACAAAGTTATAGTTCGGAAAGTTTTAACATGAATTTCGAAAAAAAAAACATTTCCAACTATGAATGCGGTTTAATTATTGAGATCGAGCCACGACTAAAACGCCTTTCCTTTTGAAAATCGGTTCAGTTTTGACAAAGTTATATGTTCGGAAAGTTTTGACAAAGTTATAGGTTCGGAAAGTTTTGACAAAGTTATAGGTTCGGAAAGTTTTAACATGAATTTCGAAAAAAAAAAACATTTCCAACTATGAATGCGGTTTAATTATTGAGATCGAGCCACGACTAAAACGCCTTTCCTTTTAAAATCGGTTCAGTTTTGACAAAGTTATAGGTCGGAAAGTTTTGACAAAGTTATAGGTTCGGAAAGTTTTAACATGAATTTCGAAAAAAAAACATTTCCAACTATGAATGCGGTTTAATTATTGAGATCGAGCCACGACTAAAACGCCTTTCCTTTTGAAAATCGGTTCAGTTTTGACAAAGTTATATGTTCGGAAAGTTTTGACAAAGTTATAGGTTCGGAAAGTTTTGACAAAGTTATAGGTTCGGAAAGTTTTAACATGAATTTAGAAAAAAAAACATTTCCAACTATGAATGCGGTTTAATTATTGAGATCGAGCCACGACTAAAACGCCTTTCCTTTTGAAAATCGGTTCAGTTTTGACAAAGTTATATGTTCGGAAAGTTTTGACAAAGTTATAGGTTCGGAAAGTTTTGACAAAGTTATAGGTTCGGAAAGTTTTAACATGAATTTCGAAAAAAAAAACATTTCCAACTATGAATGCGGTTTAATTATTGAGATCGAGCCACGACTAAAACGCCTTTCCTTTTGAAAATCGGTTCAGTTTTGACAAAGTTATATGTTCGGAAAGTTTTGACAAAGTTATAGGTTCGGAAAGTTTTGACAAAGTTAAAGTTCGGAAAGTTTTGACATGAATTTCGAAAAAAAAAAACATTTCCAACTATGAATGCGGTTTAATTATTGAGATCGAGCCACGACTAAAACGCCTTTCCTTTTGAAAATCGGTTCAGTTTTGACAAAGTTATATGTTCGGAAAGTTTTGACATAGTTATAGGTTCGGAAAGTTTTGACAAAGTTATAGGTTCGGAAAGTTTTAACATGAATTTCGAAAAAAAAAAAACATTTCCAACTATGAATGCGGTTTAATTATTGAGATCGAGCCACGACTAAAACGCCTTTCCTTTTGAAAATCGGTTCAGTTTTGACAAAGTTATATGTTCGGAAAGTTTTGACATAGTTATAGGTTCGGAAAGTTTTGACAAAGTTATAGGTTCGGAAAGTTTTAACATGAATTTCGAAAAAAAAAACATTTCCAACTATGAATGCGGTTTAATTATTGAGATCGAGCCACGACTAAAACGCCTTTCCTTTTGAAAATCGGTTCAGTTTTGACAAAGTTATATGTTCGGAAAGTTTTGACATAGTTATAGGTTCGGAAAGTTTTGAAAAAGTTATAGGTTCGGAAAGTTTTAACATGAATTTCGAAAAAAAAAACATTTCCAACTATGAATGCGGTTTAATTATTGAGATCGAGCCACGACTAAAACGCCTTTCCTTTTGAAAATCGGTTCAGTTTTGACAAAGTTATATGTTCGGAAAGTTTTGACATAGTTATAGGTTCGGAAAGTTTTGACAAAGTTATAGGTTCGGAAAGTTTTAACATGAATTTAAAAAAAAAAAACATTTTCAATTATGAATGCGGTTTAATTAGTGAGATCGAGCCACGACTAAAACGCCTTTCCTTTTGAAAATCGGTTCAGTTTTGACAAAGTTATATGTTCGGAAAGTTTTGACATAGTTATAGGTTCGGAAAGTTTTGACAAAGTTACAGGTTCGGAAAGTTTTAATATGAATTTCGAAATACAAAAAAAAACATTTCCAAGTATGAATGCGGTTTAATTATTGAGAGCGAGCAACGACTAAAACGCCTTTCCTTTTAAAGATCGATTCAGTTTTGACAAAGTTATAGGTTCGGAAAGTTTTGACATAGTTATAGGTTCGGAAAGTTTTGATAAAGTTATAGGTTCGGAAATTTTGAACATGAATTTCGAAAAAAAACCATTTTCAACTATGAATTCGGTTTAATTATTGAGATCGAGCCACGACTAATACGCCTTTCCTTTTGAAAATCGGTTCAGTTTTGACAAAGTTATATGTTCGGAAAGTTTTGACATAGTTATAGGTTCGGAAAGTTTTTACAAAGTTATAAGTTCGGAAAGTTTTGAAAAAGTTATAGGTTCGGAAAGTTTTTAAAGGAATTTCGAAAAAGAAAACATTTCCAACAATGAATGCGGTTTAATTATTGAGATCGAGCCACGACTAAAACGCCTTTCCTTTTGAAAATCGGTTCAGTTATATGTTCGGAAAGTTTTGACATAGTTATAGGTTCGGAAAGTTTTGACAAAGTTATATGTTCGGAAAGTTTTAACATGAATTTAAAAAAAAAAAACATTTTCAATTATGAATGCGGTTTAATTATTGAGATCGAGCCACGACTAAAACGCCTTTCATTTTGAAAATCGGTTCAGTTTTGACAAAGTTATATGTTCGGAAAGTTTTGACATAGTTATAGGTTCGGAAAGTTTTGACAAAGTTATAGGTTCGGAAAGTTTTAACATGAATTTAAAAAAAAAAAACATTTTCAATTATGAATGCGGTTTAATTATTGAGATCGAGCCACGACTAAAATGCATTTCCTTTTGAAAATCGGTTCAGTTTTGACAAAGGTTTATGTTCGGAAAGTTTTGACAAAGTTATAGGTTAGTAAAAATGTGATAAAATTAAAAGTTCGGAAAGTTTTGACATAAATTTCGAAAAAAAAAACATTTCCAACTATGAATGCGGTTTAATTATTGAGATCGAGCCACGACTAAAACGCCTTTCCTTTTGAAAATCGGTTCAGTTTTGACAAAGTTATAGGTTCGGAAAGTTTTGACAAAGTTATAGGTTCGGAAAGTTTTAACATGAATTTCGAAAAAAAAAACATTTCCAACTATGAATGCGATTTAATTATTGAGATCGAGCCACGACTAAAACGCCTTTCCTTTTGAAAATCGGTTCAGTTTTGACAAAGTTATATGTTCGGAAAGTTTTGACATAGTTATAGGTTCGGAAAGTTTTGACAAAGTTATAGGTTCGGAAAGTTTTAACATGAATTTCGAAAAATAAAAACATTTCCAACTATGAATGCGGTTTAATTATTGAGATCGAGCCACGACTAAAACGCCTTTCCTTTTGAAAATCGGTTCAGTTTTGACAAAGTTATATGTTCGGAAAGTTTTGACATAGTTATACGTTCGGAAAGTTTTGACAAAGTTATAGGTTCGGAAAGTTCTAAAACGAATTTCGAAAAAAAAAAACATTTCCAACTATGAATTCGGTTTAATTATTGAGATTGAGCCACGACTAAAACGCCTTTCCTTTTGAAAATCGGTTCAGTTTTGACAAAGTTATATGTTCGGAAAGTTTTGACATAGTTATAGGTTCGGAAAGTTTTGACAAAGTTATAGGTTCGGAAAGTTTTAACATGAATTTCGAAAAAAAAAAAACATTTCCAACTATGAATGCGGTTTAATTATTGAGATCGAGCCACGACTAAAACGCCTTTCCTTTTGAAAATCGGTTCAGTTTTGACAAAGTTATATGTTCGGAAAGTTTTGACATAGTTATAGGTTCGGAAAGTTTTGACAAAGTTATAGGTTCGGAAAGTTTTAACATGAATTTCGAAAAAAAAAACATTTCCAACTATGAATGCGGTTTAATTATTGAGATCGAGCCACGACTAAAACGCCTTTCCTTTTGAAAATCGGTTCAGTTTTGACAAAGTTATATGTTCGGAAAGTTTTGACATAGTTATAGGTTCGGAAAGTTTTGACAAAGTTAAGTTCGGAAAGTTTTGAAAAGTTATAGGTTCGAAATTTTAAAAATTTAAAAAAAACACATTTCCAACTATGAATGCGGTTTAATTATTGAGATCGAGCCACGACTAAAACGCCTTTCCTTTTGAAAATCGGTTCAGTTTTGACAAAGTTATATGTTCGGAAAGTTTTGACATAGTTATAGGTTCGGAAAGTTTTGAAAAAGTTATAGGTTCGGAAAGTTTTAACATGAATTTCGAAAAAAAAAACATTTCCAACTATGAATGCGGTTTAATTATTGAGATCGAGCCACGACTAAAACGCCTTTCCTTTTGAAAATCGGTTCAGTTTTGACAAAGTTATATGTTCGGAAAGTTTTGACATAGTTATAGGTTCGGAAAGTTTTGACAAAGTTATAGGTTCGGAAAGTTTTAACATGAATTTAAAAAAAAAAACATTTCCAACTATGAATGCGGTTTAATTATTGAGATCGAGCCACGACTAAAACGCCTTTCCTTTTGAAAATCGGTTCAGTTTTGACAAAGTTATATGTTCGGAAAGTTTTGACATAGTTATAGGTTCGGAAAGTTTTGACAAAGTTATAGGTTCGGAAAGTTTTAACATGAATTTCGAAAAAAAAAAACATTTTCAACTATGAATGCGGTTTAATTATTGAGATCGAGCCACGACTAAAACGCCTTTCCTTTTGAAAATCGGTTCAGTTTTGACAAAGTTATATGTTCGGAAAGTTTTGACATAGTTATAGGTTCGGAAAGTTTTGAAAAAGTTATAGGTTCGGAAAGTTTTAACATGAATTTCGAAAAAAAAAACATTTCCAACTATGAATGCGGTTTAATTATTGAGATCGAGCCACGACTAAAACGCCTTTCCTTTTGAAAATCGGTTCAGTTTTGACAAAGTTATATGTTCGGAAAGTTTTGACATAGTTATAGGTTCGGAAAGTTTTGACAAAGTTATAGGTTCGGAAAGTTTTAACATGAATTTCGAAAAAAAAAACATTTCCAACTATGAATTCGGTTTAATTATTGAGATCGAGCCACGACTAAAACGCCTTTCCTTTTGAAAATCGGTTCAGTTTTGACAAAGTTATATGTTCGGAAAGTTTTGACATAGTTATAGGTTCGGAAAGTTTTTACAAAGTTATAAGTTCGGAAAGTTTTGAAAAAGTTATAGGTTCGGAAAGTTTTTAAAGGAATTTCGAAAAAAAAACATTTCCAACAATGAATGCGGTTTAATTATTGAGATCGAGCCACGACTAAAACGCCTTTCCTTTTGAAAATCGGTTCAGTTTTGACAAAGTTATATGTTCGGAAAGTTTTGACATAGTTATAGGTTCGGAAAGTTTTGAAAAAGTTATAGGTTCGGAAAGTTTTAACATGAATTTCAAAAAAAAAAACATTTTCCATTATGAATGCGGTTTAATTATTGAGATCGAGCCACGACTAAAACGCCTTTCCTTTTGAAAATCGGTTCAGTTTTGACAAAGTTATATGTTCGGAAAGTTTTGACATAGTTATAGGTTCGGAAAGTTTTGACAAAGTTATAGGTTCGGAAAGTTTTAACATGAATTTCGAAAAAAAAAAACATTTCCAACTATGAATGCGGTTTAATTATTGAGATCGAGCCACGACTAAAACGCCTTTCCTTTTGAAAATCGGTTCAGTTTTGACAAAGTTATATGTTCGGAAAGTTTTGACAAAGTTATAGGTTCGGAAAGTTTTGACAAAGTTATAGGTTCGGAAAGTTTTAACATGAATTTCGAAAAAAAAAACATTTTCAACTATGAATGCGGTTTAATTATTGAGATCGAGCCACGACTAAAACGCCTTTCCTTTTGAAAATCGGTTCAGTTTTGACAAAGTTATAGGTTCGGAAAGTTTTGACATAGTTATAGGTTCGGAAAGTTTTGACAAAGTTATAGGTTCGGAAAGTTTTAACATGAATTTCGAAAAAAAAAAAAACATTTCCAACTATGAATGCGGTTTAATTATTGAGATCGAGCCACGACTAAAACGCCTTTCCTTTTGAAAATCGGTTCAGTTTTGACAAAGTTATTTGTTCGGAAAGTTTTGACATAGTTATAGGTTCGGAAAGTATTGACAAAGTTAAGGTGCGGAAAGTTTTGAGAAAGTTATAGGTTCGGAAAGTTTTAACATGAATTTCGAAAAAAAAAACATTTCCAACTATGAATGCGGTTTAATTATTGAGATCGAGCCACGACTAAAACGCCTTTCCTTTTGAAAATCGGTTCAGTTTTGACAAAGTTATAGGTTCGGAAAGTTTTGACAAAGTTATAGGTTCGGAAAGTTTTGACAAAGTTATAGGTTCGGAAAGTTTTGAACATGAATTTCGAAAAAAAAAACATTTCCAACTATGAATGCGGTTTAATTATTGAGATCGAGCCACGACTAAAACGCCTTTCCTTTTGAAAATCGGTTCAGTTTTGACAAAGTTATATGTTCGGAAAGTTTTGACATAGTTATAGGTTCGGAAAGTTTTGACAAAGTTATAGGTTCGGAAAGTTTTAACATGAATTTCGAAAAAAAAAACATTTCCAACTATGAATTCGGTTTAATTATTGAGATCGAGCCACGACTAAAACGCCTTTCCTTTTGAAAATCGGTTCAGTTTTGACAAAGTTATATGTTCGGAAAGTTTTGACAAAGTTATAGGTTCGGAAAGTTTTGAAAAAGTTATAGGTTCGGAAAGTTTTAACATGAATTTCAAAAAAAAAACATTTCCAACTATGAATGCGGTTTAATTATTGAGATCGAGCCACGACTAAAACGCCTTTCCTTTTGAAAATCGGTTCAGTTTTGACAAAGTTATATGTTCGGAAAGTTTTGACATAGTTATAGGTTCGGAAAGTTTTGACAAAGTTACAGGTTCGGAAAGTTTTAACATGAATTTCGAAAAACAAAAAAAACATTTCCAAGTATGAATGCGGTTTAATTATTGAGAGCGAGCCACGACTAAAACGCATTTCCTTTTGAAGATCGATTCAGTTTTGACAAAGTTATAGGTTCGGAAAGTTTTGACATAGTTATAGGTTCGGAAAGTTTTGACAAAGTTATAGGTTCGGAAAGTTTTAATATGGCAATTTGAATTTCGAAAAAAAAAACATTTCCAACTATGAATTCGGTTTAATTATTGAGATCGAGCCACGACTAAAACGCCTTTCCTTTTGAAAATCGGTTCAGTTTTGACAAAGTTATATGTTCGGAAAGTTTTGACATAGTTATAGGTTCGGAAAGTTTTGACAAAGTTAAGGTTCGGAAAGTTTTAAAATCGAATTTCGAAAAAAAAAAAACATTTCCAACTATGAATGCGGTTTAATTATTGAGATCGAGCCACGACTAAAACGCCTTTCCTTTTGAAAATCGGTTCAGTTTTGACAAAGTTATAGGTTCGGAAAGTTTTGACATAGTTATAGGTTCGGAAAGTTTTGACAAAGTTATAGGTTCGGAAAGTTTTGAACATGAATTTCGAAAAAAAAAACATTTTCAACTATGAATTCGGTTTAATTATTGAGATCGAGCCACGACTAATACGCTTTTCCTTTTGAAAATCGGTTCAGTTTTGACAAAGTTATATGTTCGGAAAGTTTTGACATAGTTATAGGTTCGGAAAGTTTTTACAAAGTTAAAGTTCGGAAAGTTTTGAAAAAGTTATAGGTTCGGAAAGTTTTGAAAGGAATTTCGAAAAAGAAAACATTTCCAACTATGAATGCGGTTTAATTATTGAGATCGAGCCACGACTAAAACGCCTTTCCTTTTGAAAATCGGTTCAGTTTTGACAAAGTTATATGTTCGGAAAGTTTTGACATAGTTATAGGTTCGGAAAGTTTTGACAAAGTTATAGGTTCGGAAATTTTGAACATGAATTTCGAAAAAAAAACATTTTCAACTATGAATTCGGTTTAATTATTGAGATCGAGCCACGACTAATACGCATTTCCTTTTGAAAATCGGTTCAGTTTTGACAAAGTTATATGTTCGGAAAGTTCTGACATAGTTATAGGTTCGGAAAGTTTTTACAAAGTTATAGTTCGGAAAGTTTTGAAAAAGTTATAGGTTCGGAAGTTTTTAAAGGAATTTCGAAAAAGAAAACATTTCCAACAATGAATGCGGTTTAATTATTGAGATCGAGCCACGACTAAAACGCCTTTCCTTTTGAAAATCGGTTCAGTTTTGACAAAGTTATATGTTCGGAAAGTTTTGAAATAGTTATAGGTTCGGAAAGTCTTGACAAAGTTATATGTTCGGAAAGTTTTGACATGAATTTCGAAAAAAAAAACCTTTCCAACTATGAATGCGATTTAATTATTGAGATTGAGCCACGACTAAAACGCCTCTCCTTTTGAAAATCGGTTCAGTTTTGACAAAGTTATATGTTCGGAAAGTTTTGACATAGTTATAGGTTCGGAAAGTTTTGACTAAGTTATAGGTTCGGAAAGTTTTAACATGAATTTCGAAAAAAAAAACATTTCCAACTATGAATGCGGTTTAGTTATTGAGATCGAGCCACGACTAAAACGCCTCTCCTTTTGAAAATCGGTTCAGTTTTGACAAAGTTATATGTTCGGAAAGTTTTGACATAGTTATAGGTTCGGAAAGTTTTGGAAAAGTTATAGGTTTGGAAAGTTTTAACATGAATTTAAAAAAAAACAAACATTTTCAATTATCAATGCGGTTTAATTATTGAGATCGAGCCACGACTAAAACGCCTTTCCTTTTGAAAATCGGTTCAGTTTTGACAAAGTTATATGTTCGGAAAGTTTTGACGTAGTTATAGGTTCGGAAAGTTTTGACAAAGTTACAGGTTCGGAAAGTTTTAATATGAATTTCGAAAAACAAAAAAAACATTTCCAAGTATGAATGCGGTTTAATTATTGAGAGCGAGCAACGACTAAAACGCATTTCCTTTTAAAGATCGATTCAGTTTTGACAAAGTTATAGGTTCGGAAAGTTTTGACATAGTTATAGGTTCGGAAAGTTTTTACAAAGTTACAAGTTCGGAAAGTTTTGAAAAAGTTATAGGTTCGGAAAGTTTTTAAAGGAATTTCGAAAAAGAAAACGTTTCCAACAATGAATGCGGTTTAATTATTAATATCGAGCCACGACTAAAACGCATTTCCTTTAGAAAATCGGTTCAGATTTGACAAAGTTATATGTTCGGGAAGTTTTGACATAGTTATACGTTCGGAAAGTTATAACAAAGTTATAGGTTCGGAAAGTTCTAAAACGAATTTCGAAAAAAAAAACATTTCCAACTATGAATTCGGTTTAATTATTGAGATTGAGCCATGACTAAAACGCCTTTCCTTTTGAAAATCGGTTTAGTTTTAATAAAGTTATAGGTTCGGAAGGTTTTGACATAGTTATAGGTTCGGAAAGTTTTGATAAAGTTATAGGTTCGGAAATTTTGAACATGAATTTCGAAAAAAAAAACATTTTCAACTATGAATTCGGTTTAATTATTGAGATCGAGCCACGACTAATACGCCTCTCCTTTTGAAAATCGGTTCAGTTTTGACAAAGTTATATGTTCGGAAAGTTTTGACATAGTTATAGGTTCGGAAAGTTTTGACTAAGTTATAGGTTCGGAAAGTTTTAACATGAATTTCGAAAAATAAAAACATTTCCAACTATGAATGCGGTTTAGTTATTGAGATCGAGCCACGACTAAAACGCCTCTCCTTTTGAAAATCGGTTCAGTTTTGACAAAGTTATATGTTCGGAAAGTTTTGACATAGTTATAGGTTCGGAAAGTTTTGGAAAAGTTATAGGTTTGGAAAGTTTTAACATGAATTTAAAAAAAAACAAACATTTTCAATTATCAATGCGGTTTAATTATTGAGATCGAGCCACGACTAAAACGCCTTTCCTTTTGAAAATCGGTTCAGTTTTGACAAAGTTATATGTTCGGAAAGTTTTGACATAGTTATAGGTTCGGAAAGTTTTGACAAAGTTACAGGTTCGGAAAGTTTTAATATGAATTTCGAAAAACAAAAAAAACATTTCGAAGTATGAATGCGGTTTCATTATTCAGAGCGAGCAACGACTAAAACGCATTTCCTTTTAAAGATCGATTCAGTTTTGACAAAGTTATAGGTTCGGAAAGTTTTGACATAGTTATAGGGTCGGAAAGTTTTTACAAAGTTATAAGTTCGGAAAGTTTTGAAAAAGTTATAGGTTCGGAAAGTTTTTAAAGGAATTTCGAAAAAGAAAACGTTTCCAACAATGAATGCGGTTTAATTATTGAGATCGAGCCACGACTAAAACGCCTTTCCTTTTGAAAATCGGTTCAGTTTTGACAAAGTTATATGTACGGAAAGTTTTGACATAGTTATAGGTTCGGAAAGTTTTGATAAAGTTATAGGTTCGGAAATTTTGAACATGAATTTCGAAAAAAAAAAACATTTTCAACTATGAATTCGGTTTAATTATTGAGATCGAGCCACGACTAATACGCATTTCCTTTTGAAAATCGGTTCAGTTTTGACAAAGTTATATGTTCGGAAAGTTTTGACATAGTTATAGGTTCGGAAAGTTTTGACTAAGTTATAGGTTCGGAAAGTTTTAACATGAATTTCGAAAAATAAAAACATTTCCAACTATGAATGCGGTTTAGTTATTGAGATCGAGCCACGACTAAAACGCCTCTCCTTTTGAAAATCGGTTCAGTTTTGACAAAGTTATATGTTCGGAAAGTTTTGACATAGTTATAGGTTCGGAAAGTTTTGGAAAAGTTATAGGTTTGGAAAGTTTTAACATGAATTTAAAAAAAAAAACATTTTCAATTATCAATGCGGTTTAATTATTGAGATCGAGCCACGACTAAAACGCCTTTCCTTTTGAAAATCGGTTCAGTTTTGACAAAGTTATATGTTCGGAAAGTTTTGACATAGTTATAGGTTCGGAAAGTTTTGACAAAGTTACAGGTTCGGAAAGTTTTAATATGAATTTCGAAAAACAAAAAAAACATTTCGAAGTATGAATGCGGTTTAATTATTCAGAGCGAGCAACGACTAAAACGCATTTCCTTTTAAAGATCGATTCAGTTTTGACAAAGTTATAGGTTCGGAAAGTTTTGACATAGTTATAGGTTCGGAAAGTTTTTACAAAGTTATAAGTTCGGAAAGTTTTGAAAAAGTTATAGGTTCGGAAAGTTTTTAAAGGAATTTCGAAAAAGAAAACGTTTCCAACAATGAATGCGGTTTAATTATTGAGATCGAGCCACGACTAAAACGCCTTTCCTTTTGAAAATCGGTTCAGTTTTGACAAAGTTATATGTACGGAAAGTTTTGACATAGTTATAGGTTCGGAAAGTTTTGATAAAGTTATAGGTTCGGAAATTTTGAACATGAATTTCGAAAAAAAAAACATTTTCAACTATGAATTCGGTTTAATTATTGAGAGCGAGCAACGACTAAAACGCATTTCCTTTTAAAGATCGATTCAGTTTTGACAAAGTTATAGGTTCGGAAAGTTTTGACATAGTTATAGGTTCGGAAAGTTTTGACAAAGTTACAGGTTCGGAAAGTTTTAATATGAATTTCGAAAAACAAAAAAAACATTTCCAAGTATGAATGCGGTTTAATTATTGAGAGCGAGCAACGACTAAAACGCATTTCCTTTTAAAGATCGATTCAGTTTTGACAAAGTTATAGGTTCGGAAAGTTTTGACATAGTTATAGGTTCGGAAAGTTTTTACAAAGTTATAAGTTCGGAAAGTTTTGAAAAAGTTATAGGTTCGGAAAGTTTTTAAAGGAATTTCGAAAAAGAAAACGTTTCCAACAATGAATGCGGTTTAATTATTGAGATCGAGCCACGACTAAAACGCATTTCCTTTTGAAAATCGGTTCAGTCTTGACAAAGTTATATGTACGGAAAGTTTTGACATAGTTATAGGTTCGGAAAGTTTTTACAAAGTTATAAGTTCGGAAAGTTTTGAAAAAGTTATAGGTTCGGAAAGTTTTTAAAGAAATTTCGAAAAAAAAACGTTTTTAACTATGAATTCGGTTTAATTATTGAGATCGCGCCACGACTAATACGCCTTTCCTTTTGAAAATCGGTTCAGTTTTGACAAAGTTATATGTTCGGAAAGTTTTGACATAGTTATAGGTTCGGAAAGTTTTTACAAACTTATAAGTTCGGAAAGTTTTGAAAAAGTTATAGGTTCGGAAAGTTTTTAAAGGAATTTCGAAAAAGAAAACGTTTCCAACAATGAATGCGGTTTAATTATTGAGATCGAGCCACGACTAAAACGCCTTTCGTTTTGAAAATCGGTTCAGTTTTGACAAAGTTATATGTTCGGAAAGTTTTGACATAGTTATAGGTTCGGAAAGTTTTGACAAAGTTATAGGTTCGGAAAGTTTTAACATGATTAAAAAAAAAAAAAACATTTTCAATTATGAATGCGGTTTAATTAGTGAGATCGAGCCACGACTAAAACGCTTTTCCTTTTGAAAATCGGTTCAGTTTTTGACAAAGTTATATGTTCGGAAAGTTTTGACATAGTTATAGGTTCGGAAAGTTTTGACAAAGTTACAGGTTCGGAAAGTTTTAATATGAATTTCGAAATACAAAAAAAACATTTCCAAGTATGAATGCGGTTTAATTATTGAGAGCGAGCAACGACTAAAACGCCTTTCCTTTTAAAGATCGATTCAGTTTTGACAAAGTTATAGGTTCGGAAAGTTTTGACATAGTTATAGGTTCGGAAAGTTTTGATAAAGTTATAGGTTCGGAAATTTTGAACATGAATTTCGAAAAAAAAACATTTTCAACTGTGAATTCGGTATAATTATTGAGATCGAGCCACGACTAATACGCCTTTCCTTTTGAAAATCGGTTCAGTTTTGACAAAGTTATATGTTCGGAAAGTTTTGACATAGTTATAGGTTCGGAAAGTTTTTACAAAGTTATAAGTTCGGAAAGTTTTGAAAAAGTTATAGGTTCGGAAAGTTTTTAAAGGAATTTCGAAAAAGAAAACATTTCCAACAATGAATGCGGTTTAATTATTGAGATCGAGCCACGACTAAAACGCCTTTCCTTTTGAAAATCGAGTTTCAGTTATATGTTCGGAAAGTATTGACATAGTTATAGGTTCGCAAAGTTTTGACAAAGTTATAGGTTTGGAAAGTTTTAACATGAATTTAAAAAAAAAACAAACATTTTCAATTATCAATGCGGTTTAATTATTGAGATCGAGCCACGACTAAAACGCCTTTCCTTTTGAAAATCGGTTCAGTTTTGACAAAGTTATATGTTCGGAAAGTTTTGACATAGTTATAGGTTCGGAAAGTTTTGACAAAGTTACAGGTTCGGAAAGTTTTAACATGAATTTCGAAAAACAAAAAAAACATTTCCAACTATGAATGCGGTTTAATTATTGAGAGCGAGCCACGACTAAAACGCCTTTCCTTTTGAAAATCGGTTCAGTTTTGACAAAGTTATATGTTCGGAAAGTTTTGACATAGTTATAGGTTCGGAAAGTTTTGACAAAGTTATAAGTTCGGAAAGTTTTGAAAAAGTTATAGGTTCGGAAAGTTTTTAAAGGAATTTCGAAAAAGAAAACATTTCCAACTATGAATGCGGTTTAATTATTGAGATCGAGCCACGACTAAAACGCCTTTCCTTTTGAAAATCGGTTCAGTTTTGACAAAGTTATATGTTCGGAAAGTTTTGACATAGTTATAGGTTCGGAAAGTTTTGACAAAGTTATAGGTTCGGAAAGTTTTAACATGAATTTCGAAAAAAAAAACATTTCCAACTATGAATGCGGTTTAATTATTGAGATCGAGCCACGACTAAAACGCCTTTCCTTTTGAAAATCGGTTCAGTTTTGACAAAGTTATATGTTCGGAAAGTTTTGACATAGTTATAGGTTCGGAAAGTTTTGACAAAGTTATAGGTTCGGAAAGTTTTAACATGAATTTCGAAAAAAAAAAAACATTTCCAACTATGAATGCGGTTTAATTATTGAGATCGAGCCACGACTAAAACGCCTTTCCTTTTGAAAATCGGTTCAGTTTTGACAAAGTTATATGTTCGGAAAGTTTTGACATAGTTATAGGTTCGGAAAGTTTTGACAAAGTTATAGGTTCGGAAAGTTTTGAACATGAATTTCGAAAAAAAAAACATTTCCAACTATGAATGCGGTTTAATTATTGAGATCGAGCCACGACTAAAACGCCTTTCCTTTTGAAAATCGGTTCAGTTTTGACAAAGTTATATGTTCGGAAAGTTTTGACATAGTTATAGGTTCGGAAAGTTTTGACAAAGTTATAAGTTCGGAAAGTTTTGAAAAAGTTATAGGTTCGGAAAGTTTTTAAAGGAATTTCGAAAAAAAAAACATTTCCAACTATGAATGCGGTTTAATTATTGAGATCGAGCCACGACTAAAACGCCTTTCCTTTTGAAAATCGGTTCAGTTTTGACAAAGTTTATGTTCGGAAAGTTTTGACATAGTTATAGGTTCGAAAAATTTGATAAAATTAAAAGTTCGGAAAGTTTTGACATAAATTTCGAAAAAAAAAACATTTCCAACTATGAATGCGGTTTAATTATTGAGATCGAGCCACGACTAAAACGCCTTTCCTTTTGAAAATCGGTTCAGTTTTGACAAAGTTATATGTTCGGAAAGTTTTGACAAAGTTATAGGTTCGGAAAGTTTTGACAAGTTATAGGTTCGGAAAGTTCTGAATTTCGAAAAAAAAAACATTTCCAACTATGAATGCGGTTTAATTATTGAGATCGAGCCACGACTAAAACGCCTTTCCTTTTGAAAATCGGTTCAGTTTTGACAAAGTTATATGTTCGGAAAGTTTTGACATAGTTATAGGTTCGGAAAGTTTTGACAAAGTTATAGGTTCGGAAAGTTTTAAAATGAATTTCGAAAAAAAAAACATTTCCAACTATGAATGCGGTTTAATTATTGAGATCGAGCCACGACTAAAACGCCTTTCCTTTTGAAAATCGGTTCAGTTTTGACAAAGTTATATGTTCGGAAAGTTTTGACATAGTTATAGGTTCGGAAAGTTTTGACAAAGTTATAGGTTCGGAAAGTTTTAACATGAATTTAAAAAAAATAAAATATTTTCAACTATGAATGCGGTTTAATTATTGAGATCGAGCCACGACTAAAACGCATTTCCTTTTGAAAATCGGTTCAGTTTTGACAAAGTTATAGGTTCGGAAAGTTTTGACAAAGTTATAGGTTCGGAAAAAAAAAACATTCCAACTATGAATGCGGTTTAATTATTGAGATCGAGCCACGACTAAAACGCCTTTCCTTTAGAAAATCGGTTCAGTTTTGACAAAGTTATATGTTCGGAAAGTTTTGACATAGTTATAGGTTCGGAAAGTTTTGACAAAGTTATAGGTTTGGAAAGTTTTAACATGAATTTAAAAAAAAAAAAAATTTCAACTATGAATGCGGTTTAATTATTGAGATCGAGCCACGACTAATACGCCTTTCCTTTTGAAAATCGGTTCAGTTTTGACAAAGTTATATGTTCGGAAAGTTTTGACATAGTTATAGGTTCGGAAAGTGTTTACAAAGTTATAAGTTCAGAAAGTTTAGAAAAAGTTATAGGTTCGGAAAGTTTTGACATGAATTTCGAAAAAAAAAACATTTCCAACTATGAATGCGATTTAATTATTGAGATTGAGCCACGACTAAAACGCCTTTCCTTTTGAAAATCGGTTCAGGTTTGACAAAGTTATATGTTCGGAAAGTTTTGACAAAGTTATAGGTTTGAAAAGTTTTAACATGAATTTAAAAAAAAAAAAAATTTCAACTATGAATACGGTTTAATTATTGAGATCGAGCCACGACTAATACGCCTTTCCTTTTGAAAATCGGTTCAGTTTTGACAAAGTTATATGTTCGGAAAGTTTTGACATAGTTATAGGTTCGGAAAGTGTTTACAAAGTTATAAGTTCGCAAAGTTTTGACAAAGTTATAGGTTTGGAAAGTTTTAACATGAATTTAGAAAAAAAACAAACATTTCCAACTATCAATGCGGTTTAATTATTGAGATCGAGCCACGACTAAAACGCCTTTCCTTTTGAAAATCGGTTCAGTTTTGACAAAGTTATATGTTCGGAAAGTTTTGACATAGTTATAGGTTCGGAAAGTTTTGACAAAGTTATAGGTTCGGAAAGTTTTAACATGAATTTCGAAAAACAAAAAAAACATTTCCAAGTATGAATGCGGTTTAATTATTGAGAGCGAGCCACGACTAAAACGCATTTCCTTTTAAAGATCGATTCAGTTTTGACAAAGTTATAGGTTCGGAAAGTTTTGACATAGTTATAGGTTCGGAAAGTTTTTACAAAGTTATAAGTTCGGAAAGTTTTGAAAAAGTTATAGGTTCGGAAAGTTTTTAAAGGAATTTCGAAAAAGAAAACATTTCCAACAATGAATGCGGTTTAATTATTGAGATCGAGCCACGACTAAAACGCCTTTCCTTTTGAAAATCGGTTCAGTTTTGACAAAGTTATATGTTCGGAAAGTTTTGACATAGTTATAGGTTCGGAAAGTTTTTAAAAAGTTATAAGTTCGGAAAGTTTTGAAAAAGTTATAGGTTCGGAAAGTTTTTAAAGGAATTTCGAAAAAAAAACATTTTTAACTATGAATTCGGTTTAATTATTGAGATCGCGCCACGACTAATACGCCTTTCCTTTTGAAAATCGGTTCAGTTTTGACAAAGTTATATGTTCGGAAAGTTTTGACATAGTTATAGGTTCGGAAAGTTTTGACAAAGTTATAGGTTCGGAAAGTTTTAACATGAATTTCGAAAAAAAAAAACATTTCCAACTATGAATGCGGTTTAATTATTGAGATCGAGCCACGACTAAAACGCCTTTCCTTTTGAAAATCGGTTCAGTTTTGACAAAGTTATATGTTCGGAAAGTTTTGACATAGTTATAGGTTCGGAAAGTTTTGACAAAGTTATAGGTTCGGAAAGTTTTAACATGAATTTCAAAAAAAAAAAAACATTTCCAATTATGAATGCGGTTTAATTATTGAGAGC
>JAWNNV010000917.1:0-47054 GCA_035044485.1 Scaptomyza reducta
CTGAATTTCTTTCAGGGTGTTCCAGGCACTTGCTGATGTTTGGCAATTCTTCACATTATTTATTTGCGATGCTTTTATGCAAAGCATTATGCTTACTAGAGCCTTTTCGTCTCTCGGAAAAGGGTTTTAGTCTTGCCTCGATCTTAATAATATTACTGCATTCATAGTTTAAAATGTTTTTGTTTTCGAAATTCATGTCAAAACTTTCCGAACATATAACTTTTTTAAAACTGAACTTAGTTTTAGTCGTGGGTTAATCTCAATAATAATATTGCATTCATAGTTGAAAATGTGTTTACTTTTTTCAAATTTATGTCAGAACTACCCAAACCTATAACTTTTTTCAAAACTTTCCGAACCTAAAACTTTTTCAAAACGGGACAAATTTTCAAAAGGAAAGGCGTTTTAGTCGTGGCTTAATCTCAATAATAATACTGCATTCATTGTTGGAAATTTATTTATTTTTTTAAATTCATGTCAACACTTTTCGAACCTATAACTTTATCAAAACTGAACCGATTTGCAAAAGGAAACCCTTTTTAGTCTTGGCTCGATCTCAATAATAATACTGCATTCATAGTTGGAAATGGTTTATTTTTCGAAATTCATGTTAAAACTTTCCGAACATATAACTTAATCAACACTTTCCGAACCTATCACTTTGTTAAAACTTTCTGTATTTCAAAAAGAAAGGCGTGTCGTGGCTCGATCTCAATAATAATAATGCATTCATAGTTGGAAAAAATTTATTTTTTTTCGAAAATTATGTCAAAACTTTCCGAACATAAAACTTAATCAAAACTTTCCAAACCTATAACTTTTTTCAAAACGGGACAAATTTTCGAAAGGAAAGGCGTTTTAGTCGTGGCTAAATCTCAAATTTATTATACCCTTAACCCATTGAAAATGGGTAAAAAGGGTATAATGGTTTTGTGCAAAAGTATGTAACAGGCAGAAGAAAGCATCTCCGACCCCATAAAGTATATATATTCTTGATCAACATCAACAGCCGAGTCGATATAGCCATGTCCGTCTGTCCGTCCGTCCGTCCGTCCGTCCGTACGTATGTATGAACGCGTCGATCTCAGAGACTTGGTACATAAGCTCGCCTAAACCCTAGGCAGTACAGGTTTGTTTTAAATTTTCGGTTACTCTTCCCGTTTCCGATATACACATGTGATCGATAACAACAAAATCTTGAATTTGGAAAACTTTTTGATGCAGTTTCAAATATTAGACTAAATAATGACAATCTGTGAAAATTTTATTGAAATCGGCTGAGAAACACTGGAGATATTAAGAAGGTATGCACTATACGCGTATACATACACACACTCACACATACTTGCAAGCACTGACTGTATGCGTAAAGTATCGGGTTAAGGGTATAGTCTAGTCGGGATTTCTCGACTAGAGCCTTCTTACTTGTTCTTTTTTTAAATTAATGTCAACACTTTCTGAACCTATAACTTTGTTAAAACTTTCTGTATTTCAAAAGGAAAGGCGTGTTAGTCATGGCTCGATCTCAATAATAATAATGCATTCATAGTTGGAAAAAAACTATTTTTTTCTCGAAATTTATGTCAAAACTTTCCGTACATATATATTAATCAAAACTTTCCAAACCTATAACTTTTTTCAAAACTTTCTGAACCTATAACTTTTTTAAAACGGGACAAATTTTCGAAAGGAAAGGCGTTTTAGTCGTTGCTAAATCTCAATAATAATACTGCATTCATTGTTGAATATTTTTTTTTTTAAATTCCGAACCTAACACTTTTATCAAACGGGACAAATTTTCAAAAGGAAAGGCGTGTCGTGGCTCGATCTCAATAATAATAATGCATTCATAGTTGGAAAAAATTTATTTTTTTTCGAAATTTATGTCAAAACTTTCCGAACATAAAACTTAATCAAAACTTTCCAAACCTATAACTTTTTTCAAAACGGGACAAATTTTCGAAAGGAAAGGCGTTTTAGTCGTGGCTAAATCTCAAATTTATTATACCCTTAACCCATTGAAAATGGGTAAAAAGGGTATAATGGTTTTGTGCAAAAGTATGTAACAGGCAGAAGAAAGCATCTCCGACCCCATAAAGTATATATATTCATGATCAACATCAACAGCCGAGTCGATATAGCCATGTCCGTCTGTCCGTCCGTCCGTCCGTCCGTCCGTCCGTACGTATGTATGAACGCGTCGATCTCAGAGACTTGGTACATAAGCTCGCCTAAACCCTAGGCAGTACAGGTTTGTTTTAAATTTACGGTTACTCTTCCCGTTTCCGATATACACATGTGATCGATAACAACAAAATCTTGAATTTGGAAAACTTTTTGATGCAGTTTCAAATATTAGACTAAATAATGACAATCTGTGAAAATTTTATTGAAATCGGCTGAGAAACACTGGAGATATTAAGAAGGTATGCACTATACGCGTATACATACACACACTCACACATACTTGCAAGCACTGACTGTATGCGTAAAGTATCGGGTTAAGGGTATAGTCTAGTCGGGATTTCTCGACTAGAGCCTTCTTACTTGTTCTTTTTTTAAATTAATGTCAACACTTTCTGAACCTATAACTTTTTTAAAACTTTCTGTATTTCAAAAGGAAAGGCGTGTTAGTCATGGCTCGATCTCAATAATAATAATGCATTCATAGTTGGAAAAAAATTATTTTTTTCTCGAAATTTATGTCAAAACTTTCCGTACATATATATTAATCAAAACTTTCCAAACCTATAACTTTTTTCAAAACTTTCTGAACCTATAACTTTTTTAAAACGGGACAAATTTTCGAAAGGAAAGGCGTTTTAGTCGTTGCTAAATCTCAATAATAATACTGCATTCATTGTTGGAAAGTAATTTTTTTTTTTTCGAAATTCATGTTAAAACTTTCCAAACATATAACTTTGTCAAAAATTTCCAAACCTTTAACTTTTTTCTAAACTTTCGCAACCCATAACTGGACAAATTTTCGAAAGGAAAGGCGTTTTAGTCGTGGCCAAATCTCAATAATAATACTGCACTCATAGTTGAATATTTTTTTTTTTAAATTCCGAACCTAAAACTTTTATCAAAGGGGACAAATTTTCGAAAGGAAAGGCGTTTTAGTCGTGGCTTAATCTCAATTTTAATACTGCATTCATTGTTGAAAATTTTTTTTTTTTAAATTCATGTCAACACTTTTCGAACCTATAACTTTATCAAAACTGAACCGATTTGCAAAAGGAAACCCTTTTTAGTCTTGGCTCGATCTCAATAATAATACTGCATTCATAGTTGGAAATGCTTTATTTTTCGAAATTCATGTTAAAACTTTCCGAACATATAACTTTTTTAAAACTTTCTGTATTTCAAAAGGAAAGGCATTTTAGTCGTGGCTCGATCTCAATAATAATAATGCATTCATAGTTGGAAAAAATTTATTTTTTTTCGAAATTTATGTCAAAACTTTCCGAACATAAAACTTAATCAAAACTTTCCAAACCTATAATTTTTTTCAAAACTTTCTGAGCCTATATCTTTTTTAAAACGGGACAAATTTTCGAAAGGAAAGGCGTTTTAGTCGTGGCTAAATCTCAAATTTATTATACCCTTAACCCATTGAAAATGGGTAAAAAGGGTATAATGGTTTTGTGCAAAAGTATGTAACAGGCAGAAGAAAGCATCTCCGACCCCATAAAGTATATATATTCTTGATCAACATCAACAGCCGAGTCGATATAGCCATGTCCGTCTGTCCGTCCGTCCGTCCGTCCGTCCGTCCGTCCGTCCGTACGTATGTATGAACGCGTCGATCTCAGAGACTTGGTACATAAGCTCGCCTAAACCCTAGGCAGTACAGGTTTGTTTTAAATTTTCGGTTACTCTTCCCGTTTCCGATATACACATGTGATCGATAACAACAAAATCTTGAATTTGGAAAACTTTTTGATGCAGTTTCAAATATTAGACTAAATAATGACAATCTGTGAAATTTTATTGAAATCGGCTGAGAAACACTGGAGATATGGAGTATTGAAATTAAGAAGGTATGCACTATACGCGTATACATACACACACTCACACATTCTTGCAAGCACTGACTGTATGCGTAAAGTATCGGGTTAAGGGTATAGTCTAGTCGGGATTTCTCGACTAGAGCCTTCATACTTGTTCTTTTTTTAAATTAATGTCAACACTTTCTGAACCTATAACTTTGTTAAAACTTTCTGTATTTCAAAAGGAAAGGCGTGTTAGTCATGGCTCGATCTCAATAATAATAATGCATTCATAGTTGGAAAAAAATTATTTTTTTCTCGAAATTTATGTCAAAACTTTCCGTACATATATATTAATCAAAACTTTCCAAACCTATAACTTTTTTCAAAACTTTCCCAACCCATAACTGGACAAATTTTCGAAAGGAAAGGCGTTTTAGTCGTGGCTAAATCTCAAAAATATTTTTTTGTTAAATTCATGTCAACACTTTCCGAACCTATAACTTTGTTAAAACTTTCTATATTTCAAAAGAAAAGGAGTGTTAGTCGTGGCTCGATCTCAATAATAATACTGCATTCATAGTTGGAAATGTTTTTTTTTTTTTCGAAATTTATGCCAAAACTTCCCAAACCTATAACGTTTTTCAAAACATTCCGAACCTATAACTTTGTCAAAACTAAACAAATTTTCAACAGGAAAGGCGATTTATTCGTAGATCGATCTCAATAATAATACTGCATTCATTGTTGGAATTTTTTTTTTTTAAATTCATGTCAACAGTTTCCGAACATTTAACTTTGTTAAAACTTTCTGTATTTCAAAAGGAAAGGCGTGTTCGTCGTGGCTCGATCTCAATAATAATAAAAAATTTTTTTTTTTTCGTAATTTATGTCATAACTTTCCGAACATAAAACTTAATCAAAAATTTGCAAATCTATAACTTTTTTCAAAACATTTCGAACCTATAACTTTTTCAAAACTGGACAAATATTCGAAAGGAAAGGCGTTTTAGTCGTGGCTAAATCTCAATAATAATACTGCATTCATAGTTGGAAATGTATTTATTTTTTTTTCGAAATTTATGTCAAAACTTCCCAAACCTATAACTTTTCTCAAAACATTCCGAACATATAACTTTGTCAAAACTTAACAAACTTTCAAAAGAAAACTTTGCGAACCTATAAAACTTTCAAAATTGGACAAATTTTCGAAAGGAAAGGCGTTTTAGTCGTGGCTAAATCTAAATAATAATACTGCATTAATAGTTGAAAATGTTTTTTTTTTTCCAAATTCATGTCAAAACTTTCAGAACATATAACTTAGTCAAAACTTTCCAAACCTATAATTTTATTCAAAACTTGTCGAACCTATAACTTTGTCAAAACTGAACAAATGCGTTTTATTCGTAGATCGATCTCAATAATAATACTGCATTCATAGTTGGAAATGTATTTACTTTTTTTCGAAATTTATGTCAAAACTTCCCAAACCTATAACTTTTTTCAAAACATTCCGAACCTATAACTTTTTCAAAACGGGACAAATTTTCAAAAGGAAAGGCGTTTTAGTCGTTGCTAAATCTCAATAATAATACTGCATTCATTGTTGGAAATTTATTTATTTTTTTAAATTCATGTCAACACTTTACGAACCTATAACTTTATCAAAACTGAACCGATTTGCAAAAGGAAACCCTTTTTAGTCTTGGCTCGATCTCAATAATAATACTGCTTTCATAGTTGGAAATGTTTTTTTTTTTTTCGAAATTCATGTTAAAACTTTCCAAACATATAACTTTGTCAAAAATTTCCAAACCTTTAACTTTTTTCTAAACTTTCGCAACCCATAACTGGACAAATTTTCGAAAGGAAAGGCGTTTTAGTCGTGGCCAAATCTCAATAATAATACTGCACTCATAGTTGAATATATTTTTTTTTTAAATTCCGAACCTAAAACTTTTATCAAAGGGGACAAATTTTCAAAAGGAAAGGCGTTTTAGTCGTGGCTAAATCTCAATAATAATACTGCATTCATAGTTGGTAAATGTATTTATTTTTTTTCGAAATTTATGTCAAAACTTCCCAGACCTATAACTTTTTTTAAAACATTCCGAACCTATAACTTTGTCAAAACTTTCCAAACCTATAACTTTTTTCTAAACTTTCCGAACCTATATATTTTTCAAAACGGGACAAATTTTTAAAAGGAAAGGCGTTTTAGTCGTTGCTAAATCTCAATAATAGTACTGCATTCATTGTTGAAAATTTTTTTTTTAAATTCCGAACCTAAATTTTTTTTCAAACAGGACAAATTTTTAAAAGGAAAGGCGTTTTAGTCGTGGCTAAATTTCAATAATAATACTGCATTCATTGTTGGAAATTTATTTATTTTTTTAAATTCATGTCAACACTTTTCGAACCTATAACTTTATCAAAACTGAACCGATTTGCAAAAGGAAACCCTTTTTAGTCTTGGCTCGATCTCAATAATAATACTGCATTCATAGTCGCAACCCATAACAGGACAAATTTTCGAAAGAAATGGCGTTTTAGTCGTGGCTAAATCGCAATAATAATACTGCACTCATAGTTGGAAATGTATTTATTTTATTTTTTTCAAAATTTATGTGAAAACTTTCTGAACCTATAACTTTTTTCAAAGCATTCCGAACCTATAACTTTGTCAAAACTGAACAAATTTTCAAAAGGAAAGGCGATTTATTCGTAGATCGATCTCAATAATAATACTGCATTCATTGTTGGAAATTTTATTTTTTTTTAAATTCATGTCAACATTTTCCGAACTTTGTCAAAACTGAACCGATTACCCATTTCGAACCGATGGTGTTTTGTCCAGGCGAGAGATCTGCCAATAACCAAGTCTGATTATTAACCAAAGCGTTATACTCACATTGCATGGACATCTGCCAGTCCGATGCGTGTTGGCCATTCAGCGCCTCTACCAAAGATTGAGGCGTCTCAACATCTTCCGTGTTTAGATTGCTTAGGACATTGTACATTTTTCTAGGTCGACTAGCTTGACCTGTACGGATGATTTTGGGACGACCTGGCCCACGTCTTGGCTGGACGTCATCATCCACGTGTAGATCACTGACGCTAGGCAGGATGTCGTCCTCCTCGTCTAGATCACTAGCGCTGACAAATTGCTTTTCCTCCTCTTCATTATCGCTGTTGTCAAACCCATTATTGCTTATGTTGGCACCAGCAGGGACTGCCTCGTTGTGCACCTGCCCTTTAGATGCCTCATTTGACCCAAAGCTGATAATGACGGTAGCATAATTGTCATTTATTTGTTCGTCTTGGCAATTCGCAAATTCACCCTGTACGAACTTGGCGCGTAAACTAAAGACTTTTAGGTGTCGTACGAACGGCTTTCGTCCCTTCCAAACCTCGAAAGGCGTACGCCCATCTAGCGCTCTTGTTGGACACCTATTTCTATGGTACACTGATGTGTTCACAGCCTCACCCCAAAGATATTCTGGTAGATTCGCGTGGATTAACATATTTTGGCCATTTCTACGATTGGCCGGCTCAGCAACTCCGTCAACTGTCTTTTAATTCCGCACTTGTTCAAAAAGTTTGTAAATTTATTGTTTATATACTCTTTGCCAGTATCACTGCGTAATGGCTTTATTCATTTTCCCGTTTGGCATTCTACATACGATTTGTACAATTTGAACTTTTCAAATACTTTGCTTTTGGCTCTCAAGAAATATACGTGGATTTTTCGCAAAAAAATCGTCAATGAATGTTACCTCTCGAAGACTTGACATTTATTGGGCCACATACATCGTATATATAAGTCCCCGTAAGTTATGTAACTAAACTATTGATGTTGTTTGACTAATTTTTTAATCCAAATAATTTTTGTTTATTTGTGATTTTTCTCACTCTTTGGAACACTTTGTTCGACCCACTGATTGTTAAGTTAGAGCACATATCAGACAAAACAGTAGAAACATTTAAAGTCTTTTTCTGTAGAAGAGGAATGTATAAATCCCGGAGATCAGGAACCGTTATTAAAATCATCATCCTCTTTCTCGCTCAACAAAGCACCTGACATTTTTGTGAAATCAGCTAGTGGCTCATATCAAGGATCATTTTCTGCAGTCGTAACGCAGAAGATAACCGATTATCAGCCCCACTTTGATACAAATACCACCGGCTTGAAAATACCCAACAATCTCCATCTCGCTGATATGCTAATTTGCTTCTGCATATTTTTCGACTTGCTTTGCGTTGGTTCGACTTAATTAGGATTTGGATAATGTCTGGAGGCTGTGCTGTTCCTACACACTCGTCTTTAGCTACAGCTATCAAGCTTTCAGATGCGTCTGGACTCAGGCGAGTACTCTGTTTGGCTCCCAGTCAAGGATAGCTTCGATGCAATCGTACCTTACGTCGATTCAATGCACTGGAATCGAAGCTGGCGAAAAATCCATCTTTAAAGTCGCAGTGTGTTGATATGTTCATGCAGGAATACATTAGCCTCTCCCTAATCGATTTATTGTGTGCAGGACCATCTATAAAACTAAAAATATTCTTACAGTCACTGTGTAAGGAATAACTCAATTGGGACGAAACCCTTTCCTCAGTCTCTGCACTCTACATACATTGAGCACATCTCCCAAATAGCCGTAGCTGGTATGCTCAATTTCCCACGATTTGTTTTGCAAGCCTAGCCGCATACGGCACTTATGTTTACGTGCGATCAGAATCGCAGGGTGCCTACTTGTCGCATCTTTAATAAAAACGCTTACGATTCTCAAGCTGGAACTAGCCGCCGCACATCTACTATGAGAGCTCGTCTCTAGCATCGCTCAATGCTTACCGCACCTTTGCCAGTTTTATTGTTGCATATGAATTTAATATTTTAGTATCCAACAGAATATCTCAGATACAGGTTGCGGAACACTAGAACTCTTTGAATTGAACCTTTGGCGTATAGGGCCTGCTTTTCTAATCCTAACAGACAAGCTTGACATATCGTTCAGATCCAAGTACCAAAACTCTTTTGGCAAATTGCAACGAGTCTTTGGATACATACACAGGTTCGTTCAGCTCAAGACGAAGGATCAAGGTCGTTTCGTGGATCTTTCTTTACGAAGGTCAGAAACAGGTCTCCCACAATATGCCACATATCAGTATTCGTTTGCTTTTCCACCAAGGCATTACTATAGAATTGGTGGAGGATTTATCAACCGCATCTTTCATCGCTGCATTAAGGCGATTCATCGGCAATAATTCAATCTGGTATAACAATGCAACTAACTTCGTTGCAGCGCTGAATGAGCTGAGCTACTCTTTTCAAGCGACCCTCATATAAAAGAGCTTTCGGACTTTTGCCTCTAGATTGCAATCAACTGGAACTTTATTCCGCCTCGGTTTCCTCATTTTGGTGGTTTGGAAGGCGGCGGTAAAATCTGCCAAGCATCATTTTAATCGCAGAGTTGGAAAATCTGTTCTTACATTTAATAACCTTCGTCATGCGAAATTTCTACAATGTTAAACTCACGATCTGTTTGTCCCATTTCAGAGGATCCAGTAGCCTTAGAAGTTGTCACTCGTGGTTATTTTTTGATTGAAGCCCCATATGCCACAATCGAAGAACCCGACATAACGCATATCGATATCAATCTCCCAAGTCGATGGCAGCTTCTGTCAAATGCAGCAGGCATTATGGCAGGCAGGCCCAGTTAAAAGTGGAGCTCATCGATGCAAAACCTGATAAGCAACTCAATTGTTGTCCTGAAGGACGACAACGTGAGTCGTGAGTTGGCCAAGTCGAGAGCAGTATTACTGGACCAGACGGCGTCTAGCGAGTTGTAATAACCGAAACTGCAGCTGCCACCGTCAAATGACCCGTTAGCAAGATTGCTGTGCTGCCCCTTGAGACCAAGTCGGTTGAAACCTTCGCACTTCTAACACGGGGAGCATGTCGGAGGCAGCAGTAGCTAACAAATAATTTAAATGAAAAGAAAAAACGGTTCCAGCCAGAAAGAAGTCGTACCCAGAATTTGACTTTCTATCCTGCTTGTCGTTTGCTCAATCCGCATCTGCGAATCCTTTTGGGAGCTCCCCACTCTTTCCATACTCGAGGCTTTGATTCATCGTACCAGAATAATAGCGCAGCACGCTTTGCTTGCTGTTTCATGGTCCGTATGCTCATACGGATCTCCGCATCTCCAAAGCCGCTGCGATTCTTTCATTCGTTTAAAACCCTTCTTTGGATTGTTTTTGTCCACAATGTTTTGGTGCTGCCTCATGTATATGTCTTCATGAAGTTTACTGTTTAGATATGCATTTGAAATATCCACTTGATGCACAGTTCCTTTTCGACTGCTATTGCAAACACCATCCGGATTGTCTCATATCTGATGACCGGAGAGTATGTTTCCCAGTAGTTCACGCCAAACTGTTGCCCCCAGTCATGAGCAACGATTTGAACCTTTCTATCTCACCGTTTTCATTCGTTATTCGTATTAATTCGAAATACCCTTTCGAACCGATGGCCTTAACATCTTCCGCGTTAAGATTACTGAGGAAATTTGGGACGACCTAGCCCAAGTCTTGGCTGGACGTCATCATCCACGTGTATATCACTGACGGTGGGCTGCTCGTCTAGATCGGTAGGGCTGACATGTTGTTCTTCCTCCTCTTCATTATCGCTGTTGTTAAACCCATTATTATTTATTTTGGCACCAGCAGGAACTGCCTCATTGTGCACCTGCCCTTAATGTGCCTCATTTGACTCAAAGCTGATTATGACGGTAACATAATTGTAATTTATCCACTAACTTTTCGTCTCTACGCTCTATTACACGCCGCGTAGACAACTCGAAAAAGGCATTATGCCTTCGACCACTGTGTACTCTGTGCCTTTTGCTGCAAATTTACCTCCTCTTATCTTCTCCAGTGCGAAGGCAGGCGAACCAAAGACTCTCAGGTGTCTTACGGACGGTTTCTACCAAACCTCGAAATGGGTACGCCTAGTGCTCATGTTCTATTCACCTATTTCTAAGGTACACTGATGTTTTCACAGACTCACCCCTCAGATATTCTAATAAAATTCGCGTAGATTAACATACTTTTGTTCATTTCTACTATTGTACGATTGGCCTGCTCAGCAACTGCGTTTTGTTAAGGCGTATACGGAACCGTGTAACGTGCACGACAGTGCTGCCTAGGCTATTCGCTGTGTACTATACGGTTCCGGCCGTGCTCAGGGAAATTATGGTGGTGTCTTTTGAATAGCCATGTTTGTACACACGCTTCACAATAATAAAAGTCGTTTACAGTACGGGAAATGGGAGAACCAAAGTCATAGCGGCTAAAGACATGTAGATTGTAGATCTTCTATACCCTCCCTACCTGTAGAATTTAAGGAATCTGAGTAATTCTACCGTATAAATATATATATATATATATATATATATATTATGTTACCGTCATAATATATATATGACGGTAACATAATATATATATATTTATAAGAGTTTAGTTTAATTTCTTGAACATTTTACATTTTACTTTAAATAAGTTCGTGGATGCATTCATGGCTTAATATTAGCTTCATGCTTTTGTTTTTATTAATCTATTTACGTTATTTCTAATTATAATTTTTAATCACTGTCATTAACAATTTTATTTCTTTTATTATGCGTGTTTGTTTGGTGGGACTTATTTTTTTCTGGTTATATTCTTTGTTATATTTATTTGATTGTTTATTTGTTTTGGGATACGTTCGTTAATTTTCGGCTGGGCCGTACTCACGTTTGTTCCACCGATGTCAGCAGGTCTGATGACGACGAGGGGTATAGCTGTATGTGTAGGTGTATATGTAAGGGGTGTGTATTGACAAGTGTGTAAAAAAATAAACTCCAAATCGAGCATAGCTGAAAAAGATAAAGTACATACAAATTATAAGTAGGAATTAACACTATTTAATCCAAATTCAAAATTTCAAACTTATCCCTTTGATACAATATGGCAAGAAATCGCAGGGAGCATCGCTTAGGTCGTTTCGTTTTGGTCGGTCACGCCTGTGTCGAGAGTTGGGTGGGGTATGCGTGTCATAACGCTTCTTATTGGGTACGATTTGGCATCTCTAGGCCTCATCCACCTCTAATGGAGAACTTATCGCCGCCGTATGCAGTAGGGTGCCCCGGAAGGCGAGGATGGCGTGGGTGGTGGAGACGGTGGCTTTAGCCTAAGCTAAAAGTGCGAATGCATAGAACTTTTTGTACAATATAGGCCGCGGCAAGTTTTGTTTCGACCGCCGGTGCAGAAGAAGTTGCCTTCTGACTTAGTGGCACGTGGAAGCTCGATGCTCTAGATTAAATTTTATCACAGCGTCTCTTCACAAAAACGTTTCACAGAGTAATGTAGGAAATGCGTGAAGCTGCCGGTGAATCTCTTCACAGCGCAGCCGTGCAGACTTGCATGCCAATCAGCTGATAGTCTGGGTTGCCAGACCTTTAAATTCCGACGGTCAAATCGCCGACGAAAACGTTATGGTTTGAATTTGAATTTGAACTTTAATAAATATTAAAGTTAAATTCGCTCGATCATCGAACCCTCATCGTCAATTTCTTTTATTTCCGCACTTGTTCAAAAAATTTAAAAATTCATTGTTTATATACTCTTTGCCATTATCACTGCGTACCGACTTTATACGTTTTCCCGTTTGGCATTCTACGTACGATTTGTACAATTTGAACTTTTCAAATACTTCGCTTTTTGCGCTCAAGAAATATACGTGGATTTTTCGCGAAAAATCGTCAATGAATGTTACGAAATACCGGTTTCCTCCCGAAGACTTGACATTTATTGGTCCACATACATCGGTATGTATTAACTCTAGAACGCTTTTTGTTACACGTTTCACCTTTTGCGGAAATGGCAGCGCACATATCTTTGCTTTATTGCAAGTATCACAATTGATTCCGACAGGCATTTTTTCGATGTCTATTCCTATCACTCGCTCCTCTTCATTAAGATTCTTTAAATTTTTATAATTTAAATGCCCATATCTATTATGCCATTTTACCGCTAGCGCATCTCTCATTAAATGCACTGATTCGCTTGTTTTCTTCATGTCGTACACGTTCAAGTTATTTTCTTTAATTGCGCGCAACATCACATACCCTTCTGTGAAGTTGCCATACTCAGCCGCTTTGCTGACTGATATAAAATTCATATGCAGATTCGGCACGTACATTACGTTTTGTAATTTTATATTCACTTTATTTGCGACAAATTCCACTGTACCGATACCTGGCGATTCTACATTTTTATCCGCTGCAAGCATTATGATTACTTTTTGTTTAGTTATCGATGAAAATAACTGTATGTCACAACACATATGTGACGTGGCGCCACTGTCAATACACCATGTACTCTTGTTTTGCATATGCATTAAACAGTTTGACTGCGCGCCTTTGTCGCGGTTTTTATTACGCTCTTTCTCATTTTGCTCACTCAAACGATTTGTGCCCGGGCCTCTCGCAAACGTAGCATTTCCCGTTATAACTGCGCTTTATCTTCGGTATACTTTTGTTGTTTCTTTGCCCACTGTTTTGGTGTGTGAGTGCATATGCTGATTGTACAGCATGTTCACGTTCATCTTTTTCGCTTTTTCGCACACCTTCTTCTAAAAGTTTTAACCTTACTTTTTCAAATGTTGGTACTCTGTCGCGTGTTTCGATAGCGACCACAAAATTTTCCCATGAACTTGGCAATGTTGATAATTAATAATAATAATAATACTGCATTCATAGTTGTAAATATTTTTTTATTTTTTTAAATTTATGTCAAAACATTCCGAACCTATAACTTTGACAAAAGTTTCCGAATTTCAAAAGGAAAGGCGTGTTTGACGTGGCTCGATCTCAATAATAAATCTGCATTCATAGTTGAAAATGTTTTTTTTTCCGATATTCATGTCAAAACTTTTCGAACATATAACTTTGTCAAAATTTCCAAACCTATAACTTTTTTTTTATCATTCTGAACCTATAACTTTTTCAAAAGTGAACAAATTTTAATTTTAGTCGTGGCTAAATCTCAATAATAATACTGCATTCATAGTTGGAAGTGTATTTATTTTTTTTCCAAATTTATGTCAAAACTTCCCAAACCTATAACTTTTTTCAAAACATTCCAAACATATAACTTTGTCAAAACTGAACCAATTTTCAAAAGAAAACTTTCCGAACCTATAACATTGTCAAAACTTTCCAAACCTATAACTTTTTTCTCAATTTTCCAAACCTATAACTTTTTCAAAATGGGACAAATTTTCAAAAGGACAGGCGTTTTAGTCGTGGCTAAATCTCAATAATAATACTGCATTCATTGTTAGAATTTTTTTTTTTTAATTCCGAACTTAAAACTTTTTCAAATTTTCGAAAGGAAATGCGTTTTAGTCGTGGCTAAATCTCAATAATAATACTGCATTCATTGTTGGAAATTTATTTATTTTTTTTAAATTCATGTCAACACTTTCCGAACCTATAACTTTATCAAAACTAAACCGATTTACAAAAGGAAAAGCATTTTAGTCTTGGCTCGATCTCAATAATAACACTGCATTCATAGTTGGAAATGGTTTTTTTTTTTTTTAAATTTATGTAAAAACTTTCTGAAACTATAACTTTGTCAAAACTTTCCGAATATCAGAAGGAAAGGAAACTTTCCAAACATATAACTTTTGTAAACTTTCCGAACCTATAACTTTGTCAAAACTGAACCGATTTCCAAAAGGAAAAGCGTTTTAGTCTTGGCTCGATCTCAATACTGCATTCATTGTTGGAAATGTTTTTTTTTTCGGAATTCATGTCAAAACTTTCCGAACATATAACTTTGTCAAAACTTTCCAAACCTATAACTTTTTTTCAAAACTTTCCCAACCCATAACTGGACAAATTTTCGAAAGGAAAGGCGTTTTAGTCGTGGCTAAATCTCAATAATAATACTGCACTCATAGTTGGAAATGTATTTATTTTATTTTTTTTCGAAATTTATGTGAAAACTTTCCAAACCTATAACTTTTTTCTAAACTTTCCGAACCTATTACTTTGTCAAAACTGAACCGATTTCCAAAAGGAAAAGCGTTTTAGTCGTGCCTAAATCTCAATAATAATACTGCATTCATAGTTGAAAATGTTATTTTTTTCCGAAATTCATGTCAAAACTTTCCGAACATATCATATCAAAACTTTCCAAACCGTATAACTTTGTCAAAACTGAACAAATTTTCAAAAAGAAAGGCGATTTATTCGTAGATCGATCTCAAGAATAATACTGCATTCATTAAGGTATATTTTTTTTTTTTTAATTCATGTCAACATTTTCCGAACCTATAACTTTGTTAAAACTGAACCGATTTGCAAAAGGTAAACTGTTTTAGTGTTATCTCGCTCTCAATAATAATACTGCTTTCATAGTTGTAAATGTTTTTTTTTTTCGAAATTCATGTCAAAACTTTCCGAGCCTATAACATTGTCAAAACTTTCCAAACCTATAACTTTTTTCTAAATTTTCCAAACCTATAACTTTTACAAAACTGAACAAATTTTCAAAAGAAAAGGCGTTTTAGTCGTGACTAAATCTTAAATTTATATTTTTTTTAAATTCATGTCAACACTTTTCGAACCTATAACTTTATCAAAACTGAACCGATTTGCAAAAGGAAACCCTTTTTAGTCTTTGCTCGATCTCAATAATAATACTGCATTCATAGTTGGAAATGTTTTTTTTTTCCGAAATTCATGTTAAAACTTTCCAAACATATAACTTTGTCAAAAATTTCCAAACCTATAACTTTTTTCTAAACTTTCGCAACCCATAACTGGACAAATTTTCGAAAGAAAGGGCGTTTTAGTCATGGCTAAATCTCAAAAATAATACTGCATTCATAGTTGGAAATGTATTTATTTTATTTTTTTCAAAATTCATGTGAAAACTTTCTGAACCTATAACTTTTTCAAATCGGGACAAATTTTCGAAAGGAAAGGTCTTTTAGTCGTGGCTAAATATCAAATTAGATCGATCTCAATAATAATACTGCATTCATTGTTGGACATTTTTTTTTTTTTTTAAATTCATGTCAACATTTTCCGAACCTATAACTTTGACAAAAGTTTCCAAATTTCAAAAGGAAAGTCGTGTTAGATGTGGATCGAACTCAATAATAAATCTGCATTCATAGTTGAAAATATTTTTTTTCCGAAATTCATGTCAACACTTTCCGAACCTATAACTTTATCAAAAGTGAACCGATTTACAAAAGGAAAAGCGTTTTAGTCTTGGCTCGATCTCAATAATAATACTGCATTCATTGTTGGAAATGTTTTTTTTTTTCGAAATTCATGTCAAAACTTTCCGAACATATAACTTTTTTCAAAACATTCCGAACCTATAACTTTGTCAAAACTAAACCAATTTTCAAAAGAAAACTTTCCGAACCTATAACATTGTCAAAACTTTCCAAACCTATAACTTGTTTCTAAACTTTCCGAACCTAAAACTTTTTTCAAACGGGACAAATTTTCGAAAGGAAAGGCGTTTTAGTCGTGGCTAAATCTCAAATTTATTTTTTTTTAAATTAATGTCAACACTTTCTGAACATATAATTTTGTTAAAACTTTCTGTATTTTAACAGGAAATTCGTGTTAGTCTTGGCTCGATCTCAATAATAATACTGCATTCATTGTTGGAAATGTTTTTTTTTTCGAAATTCATGTCAAAACTTTCCGAACATGTAACTTTGTCAAAACTCTCCAAACCTATAACTTTTTTTCCAAACTCTTCCAACCCATAACTGCACAAATTTTTGAAAGGAAAGGCGTTTTAGTCATTTTCCGAAATTCATGTCAAAACTTTCCGAATAATACTGCATTCATAGTTGGAAATGTATTTATTTTTTTTTCGTAATTTTTGTGAAAACTTCCCCAAATATATAACTTTTTTCAAAACTTTCCGAACCTATTACTTTGTCAAAACTAAACAGATTATCAAAAGGAAAGGCGTTTTATTCGTAGATCGATCTCAATAATAATACTGCATTCATTGTTGGAATTTTTTTTTTTTTTAAATTCATGTCAACATTTTCCGAACCTATAACTTTGTCAAAACTGAACCGAATTTGCAAAAGGAATAGTGTTTTAGTCTTATCTCGCTCTCAATAATAATACTGTTTTCATAGTTGTAAATGGTTTTTTTTTTAAATTTATGTCAAAACTTTCCGAACATATAACTTTGACAAAAGTTTCCGAATTTTAAAAGGAAAGGCGTGTTAGACGTGGCTCGATCTCAATAATAAATCTGCATTCATAGTTGAAAATGTTTTTTTCCGAAATTCATGTCAAAACTTTCCGAACATATAACTTTGTCATAACTTTCCAAACCTATTACTTTTTTTTTTTATCATTCTTAACCTATAACTTTTTCAAAACTGAACAAATTTTCAATCGGAAAGGCATTTTAGTGGTGGCTGAATCTCAATAATAATACTGCATTCATAGTTGGAAATATATTTTTTTTTTTTCGAAGTTTATGTCACAAATTCCCAAACCTATAACTTTTTTCAAAACATTCCGAACGTATAACTTTGTCAAAACTGAAAAAATTTACAAAAGAAAACTTTTCGAAAATATAACTTTTTCAAAACTGGACAAATTTTCGAAAGGAAAGGCGTTTTAGTCGTGGCTAAATCTCAATAATAATACTGCATTCATAGTTGGAAATGTATTTAATTTTTTTCGAAATTTATGTCAAAACTTCCCAGACCTATAACTTTTTTCAAAACATTCCGAACATATAACTTTGTCAAAACTGAACAAATTTTCAAAAGAAAACTTTGCGACCTATAACATTGTCAAAATTTTCCAAACCTATAACTTTTTTCTAAATTTTCCGAACCTAAACCTTTTTTAAAACGGGACAAATTTTCAAAAGGAAAGGCGTTTTAGTCTTGGCTAAATCTCAATAATAATACTGCATTCATAGTTGGAAATGTTTTTTTTTTTAAAATTATGTCAAAACTTTCCGAACCTATAACTTTGTCAAAACTTTCCGAATTTCAAAAGGAAAGGCGTGTTAGACGTGGCTCGATCTCAATAATAAATCTGCATTCATAGTTGAAAATGTTTTTTTTTCCGAAATTCATGTCAAAACTTTCCGAACATATAACTTTGTCAAAACTTTCCAAACCTATAACTTTTTTCTATACTTTCCGAACCTATAACTTTTTCAAAACTGAACAAATTTCAAAAGGAAAGGCGTTTTAGTCGTAGGCTCAATCTCAATAATAATACTGCATTCATAGTTGGAAATATATTTATTTTTTTTTCGAAATTTATGTCAAAACTTTCCGAACCTATAACTTTTTTCAAAACATTCCGAACCTATAACTTTGTCAAAACTGAACAAATTTTCAAAAGAAAACTTTCCGAAACATATAACTTTTTCAAAACTGGACAAATTTTCGAAAGGAAAGGCGTTTTAGTCGTGGCTAAATCTCAATAATAATACTGCATTCATAGTTGGAAATGTATTTATTTTATTTTTTTCGAAATTTATGTGAAAACTTTCCAAACCTATAACATTTTTCAAAACTTTCCGAACTATAACTTTGTCAAAACTTTACGAATTTTCGAAAGGAAAGGCGTTTTAGTCGTGGCTAAATCTCAATAATAATACTGCATTCATAGTTGGAAATGTTTTATTTTTTTTTCGAAATTCATGTCAAAACTTTCCGAACCTATAACTTTGTCAAAACTGAACCAGTTTTCAAAAGGAAAGGCGTTTTATTCGTAGATCGATCTCAATAATAATACTGCATTCATAGTTGTAAATGTTTTTTTTATTTAATTTATGTTAAAACTTTCCGAACCTATAACTTTGACAAAAGTTTCCGAATTTCAAAAGGAAAGGCGTGTTAGACGTGGCTCGATCTCAATAATAAATCTGCATTCATAGTTGAAAATGTTTTTTTTCCGAAATTCATGTCAAAACTTTCCGAACATATAACTTTGTCAAAACTTTCCAAACCTATAACTTTTTTTTTAATCATTCCGAACCTATAACTTTTTCAAAACTGAACAAATTTTCGAAACGGAAAGGCATTTTAGTCGTGGCTAAATCTCAATAATAATACTGCATTCATAGTTGAAAATGTATTTATTTTTTCCGAAATTCATGTAAAAACTTTCCGAACATATAACTTTGTCAAAACTTGCCAAACCTATAACTTTGTTTCAAAACTTTCCGAACCTATAACTTTTAAAAACTGAACAAATTTTCAAAAGGAAAGACATTTTAGTCGTGGAGTAATTCTGAATAATAATACTGCATTCATAGTTGGAAATGCATTTATTTTTTTTCGAAATTAATGTCAAAACTTCCCAAACCTATAACTTTTTTCAAAACATTCCGAACCTATAACTTTGTCAAAACTGAACAAATTTCCAAAAAAAAACTTTGCGAACCTATAACATTGTCAAAATTTTCCAAACTTATAACTTTTTTCAAAATTTTCCGAACCTATAACCTTTGTCAAAACGGGACAAATTTTTAAAAGGAAAGGCGTTTTAGTCTTGGCTAAATCTCAATAATAATACTAAATTCATAGTTGAAAATGTTTTTTTTCCGAAATTCATGTCAAAACTTTCCGAACATATAACTTTGTCAAAACTTCCCAAACCTATAACTTTTTTTTTAATCATTCCGAACCTATAACTTTTTCAAAAGTGAACAAATTTTCAAAGGAATTTTAGTCTTGCTAAAATCTCAATAATAATACTGCATTCATAGTTGGAAGTGTATTTATTTTTTTTCGAAATTTATGTCAAAACTTCCCAAACCTATAACTTTTTTCAAAACATTCCGAACCTATAACTTTGTCAAAACTGAACAAATTTGCAAAAGGAAACGCGTTTTAGTCTTATCTCGATCTCAATAATAATACTAGATTCATAGTTGGAAATGTTTTTTTTTCGAAATTCATGTCAAAACTTTCCGAACATATAACTTTGTCAAAACTGAACAAATTATCAAAAGGAAATGCGTTTTATTTGTAGATCGATCTCAATAATAATACTGCATTCATAGTTGTAAATGTTTTTTTTTTAATGTATGTCAAATCTTTCCGAAGCTATAACTTTGACAAAAGTTTCCGAATTTCACAAGGAAAGGCGTGTTAGACGTGGCTGGATCTCAATAATAAATCTGCATTCATAGTTGAAAATGTTTTTTTCCGAAATTCATGTCAAAACTTTCCGAACATATAACTTTGTCAAAACTTTCGAAACCTATAACTTTTTTTCAAAACTTTCCCAACCCATAACTGGACAAATTTTCGAAAGGAAAGGCGTTTTAGTCGTGGCTAAATCTCAATAATAATACTGCATTCATAGTTGAATTTTTTTTTTTTTCCGAAATTTATTTGGAAACTTCACAAACCTATAACTTTTTTCAAAACATTCAGAACCTATAACTTTGTCAAAACTGAACCAATTTTCAAAAAAAAACTTTGCGAACCTATAACATTGTAAAAACTTTCCAAACCTATAACTTTTTTCTAAATTTTCCGAACCTAAACCTTTTTCAAAACGGGACAAATTTTTAAAAGGACAGGCGTTTTAGTCGTGGCTAAATCTCAATAATAATACTGCATTCATAGTTGGAAATGGTTTTTTTTTTTTTTAATTTATGTGAAAACTTACCCAAATATACAACTTTTTTTAAAACTTTCCGAACCTATAACTTTGTCAAAACTGAACAAATTATCAAAAGGAAATGCGTTTTATTTGTAGATCGATCTCAATAATAATACTGCATTCATAGTTGTAAATGTTTTTTTTTTGTAATTTATGTCAAAACTTCCCAAACCTATAACTTTTTTCAAAACATTCCGCTATAACTTTGTCAAAACTGAACCAATTTTCAAAAGAAACTTTCCGAACCAATAACATTGTCAAAACTTTCCAAACCTATAACTTTTTTCTAAATTTTCCGAACCTAAACCTTTTTCAAATTTTTAAAAGGACAGGCGTTTTAGTCGTGGCTAAATCTCAATAATAATACTGCATTCATTGTTGGAAATTTATTTTTTATTTTTAAATTCATGTCAACACTTTCCGAACCTATAACTTTATCAAAACTGAACCGATTTGCAAAAGGAAAAGCGTTTTAGTCTTGGCTCGATCTCAATAATATCACTGCATTCATAGTTGGAAATGGTTTTTTTTTTTTTGAAATTTATGTAAAAACTTTCTGAACCTATAACTTTGTCAAAACATTCCGAATATCAGAAGGAAAGGAAACTTTCCGAACATATTACTTTTTCTAAACTTTCCGAACCTATAACTTTGTCAACACTGAACCGATTTCCAAAAGGAAAAGCGTTTTAGTCTTGGCTCGATCTCAATAATAATACTGCATTCATAGTTGGAAATGTTTTTTTTTCGAAATTCATGTTAAAACTTTCCGAACATATATCGTTGTCAAAACTTTCCAAACCTATAACTTTTTTCAAAACTTTCCGAACCAATAACTTTGTCAAAACTAAACAAGTTTTGCAAAAGGAAACGCGTTTTAGTCTTATCTCGATCTCAATAATAATACTAGATTCATAGTTGGAAATTTTTTTTTTCTCGAAATTCATGTCAAAACTTTCCGAACATATAACTTTGTCAAAACTTTCGAAACCTATAACTTTTTTTCAAAACTTTCCCAACCCATAACTCGACAAATTTTCGAAAGGAAAGGCGTTTTAGTCGTGGCTAAATCTCAATAATACTACTGCACTCATAGTTGGAAATGTATTTATTTTATTTTTTTCGAAATTTATATGAAAACTTTCCAAACCTATAACATTTTTCAAAACTTTCCGAACCTATAACTTTGTCAAAACTGAACCAGTTTTCAAAAGGAAAGGCGTTTTATTCGTAGATCGATCTCAATAATAATACTGCATTCATTGTTGGAAATTTTTAATTTTTTTTTAAATTCATGTCATTATTTTCTGAACCTATAACTTTATCAAAACTGAACCGATTTGCAAAAGGAAAAGTGTTTTAGTCTTATCTCGCTCTCAATAATAATACTGCATTCATAGTTGGAAATGTTTTTTTTTCGAAATTCATGTGAAAACTTTCCAAACCTATAACATTTTTCAAAACTTTCCGAACCTATAACTTTGTCAAAACTGAACCAGTTTTCAAAAGGAAAGGCGTTTTATTCGTAGATCGATCTCAATAATAATACTGCATTCATAGTTGTAAATGTTTTTTTTTTTTTTTAAATGTATGTCAAAACTTTCCGAAGCTATAACTTTGACAAAAGTTTCCGAATTTCACAAGGAAAGGCGTGTTAGACGTGGTTCGATCTCAATAATAAATCTGCATTCATAGTTGGAAATGTATTTTTTTTTTTCGAAATTTATTTGAAAACTTCCCCAAATATACAACTTTTTTTAAAACTTTCCGAACCTATAACTTTGTCAAAACTGAACAAATTATCAAAAGGAAAGGCGTTTTATTCGTAGATCGATCTCAATAATAATACTGCATTCATTGTTGGAAATTTTAAATTTTTTTTTAAATTCATGTCATTATTTTCTGAACCTATAACTTTATCAAAACTGAACCGATTTGCAAAAGGAAAAGTGTTTTAGTCTTATCTCGCTCTCAATAATAATACTGCATTCATAGTTGGAAATGTTTTTTTTTTTCGAAATTCATGTGAAAACTTTCCAAACCTATAACTTTTTCAAAACTTTCCGAACCTATAACTTTGTCAAAACTGAACCAGTTTTCAAAAGGAAAGGCGTTTTATTCGTAGATCGATCTCAATAATAATACTGCATTCATAGTTTTAAATGTTTTTTTTTTTTTAATTTATGTCAAAACTTTCCGAAGCTATAACTTTGACAAAAGTTTCCGAATTTCAAAAGGAAAGGCGTGTTAGACGTGGCTCGATCTCAATAATAAATCTTCATTCATAGTTGAAAATGTTTTTTTTCCGAAATTCATGTTAAAACTTTCCGAACATATAACTTTGTCAAAACTTTCCAAACCTATAACTTTTTTTTTAATCATTCCGAACCTATAACTTTTTCAAAAGTGAACAAATTTTCAAACGGAAATTCATTTTAGTCGTGGCTAAATCTCAATAATAATACTGCATTCATAGTTGGAAGTGAATTTATTTTTTTTCGAAATTTATTTCAAAACTTCCCACACCTATAACTTTTTTCAAAACATTCCGAACATATAACTTTGTCAAAACTGAACAAACTTTCAAAAGAAATCTTTGCGAACCTATAACACTTTCAAAATTGGACAAATTTTCGAAAGGAAAGGCGTTTTAGTCGTGGCTAAATCTCAATAACAATACTGCATTCATAGTTGGAAATGTATTTATTTTTTTTCGAAATTAATGTCAAAACTTCCCAAACCTATAACTTTTTTCAAAACATTCCAAACCTATAATTTTGTCAAAACTGAACCCATATTCAAAAGAAAACTTTCCGAACCTATAACATTGTCAAAACTTTTCAAACCTATAGATTTTTTCTAAACTTTAAGAACCTATAACTTTTTCAAAACGGACCAAATTTTCAAAAGGAAAGGCGTTTTAGTCGTGGCTAAATCTCAATAATAATACTGCATTCATTGTTGGAAATTTTTGTTTTTTAAATTCCGAACCTAAATCTTTTTCAAAACGGGACAAATTTTCGAAATGAAAGGCGTTTTAGTCGTGGCTAAATCTCAATAATAATACTGCATTCATTGTTGGAAATTTATTTATTTTTTAAATTAACGTCAACACTTTCCGAACCTATAACTTTGTTAAAACTTTCTGTATTTCAAAAGGAAAGGCGTGTTAGTCGTGGCTCGATCTCAATAATAATACTGCATTCATAGTTCGAAAAGTTTTTTTTTTTTTTTTCGAAATTTACGTTAAAAGTTTCCGATCATATAACTATGTCAAAACTGAACCGATTTCCAAAAGGAAAATCGTTTTAGTCTTGGCTTGATCTCAATAATAATACTGCATTCATAGTTGGAAATGTTTTTTTTTTTTAAATTTATGTCAAAACTTTCCGAACATATAACTTTGTCAAAACTGAACAAATTATCAAGATGAAAGGCGTTTTAGTAGTAGATCGTTCTCTGCATTCATTGTTGGACATGTTTTTTTTTTCCGAAATTCATGTCAAAACTTTCCGAACATATAACTATGTCAAAACTTTCCAAACCTATAACTGTTTTCTAAATTTTCCGAACCTATAACTTTTTCAAAACTGAACAAATTTTCGAACGGAAAGGCATTTTAGTCGTGGCTAAATCTCAATAATAATACTGCATTCATAGTTGAAATTTTTTTTTTTTAAATTCATGTCAACTTTTTCCAAACATATAACTTTTTTTATAACCAAACGTTCCATTATCTGTAAATTTACCTTTACCTTCAGTTGAAGATATTATCAGAAGATTTGTTGCCGTTCCACAAAAAAAAAAAACAAATATTTCTTTCAAGGCTTATTTTAACATCAGATGATGTAAAGATCTAGATTAAGACCAAATCAAAAGCAAATTTCACGGTGGAACAATTTAAACTCAGTTATACTCGGAACATCTCGTCTTTTAAATTCAGTGTTTCGAACCTAGATTTTAGCACTATATGTTGTATATAGTCAATGAATACACTGCCAGAAAAAAAATCGGCCTCCGATTATATCTCCCTCTCCAGTAGTTGTTTCTAAACCAATTTTAGTTTCTGATAGTTAAAAAATGAACAACTTACTTCTCACTTGGCTATCAGAACATAAGAGGTCTTTGTAATAAACTCAATAGTTTATATATTAATAGCCTTTCTTTTCCTTTCCATGTCATTGACTTTACTGAATCTTGGTTAAGGCAAGATATCCTATATTCTTCAATTCTAACCAACAGATACTGTATCTATAGAAATGATTGAACTCTTCGTCGTGGCGAGGAAGTGGTTATTGATGTCGAAGTAGTAAAACTAGGTTGTTCTATAGATATAGAATTTTTTGCTATAAAGTTGAATATTCATGGTGCTGGTATTTTTATTACTTGCTCGGATATACCCCATTCCTCTTATAAATCCATATACGATGCTAATTTTTGTGCTATACTCTCTGTTTCTACCGTGCTTTCTCATCGCGATGTTCTTATAGTTCTTGGTGATTTCAACATTGCTGAAAAAATCCAAGTATTTTTCGTCCCGACTCTGGTCCCAGCGTCTCAGAAATTTTGATGAACTAACTTTGAATGTCATCGTGTCAAATCAATGATATCCCAAATTATCATAATAAAATGCTTGATCTGATTTTTGTTTTGGATCCATCCTCCTCATCCATTACCCGATCACAACCCATATCTTATCCAGAAGATTTATACCACCTAACGTTGGAGGTATCGATCACTTTACCCTACCGGGTGCTATGCCCCAGTAGAAAACATTTATGCCGAGTTCATTAATATCGGGAAACCGATTTTACAAAACTTACTCGGCTTTTAACCCTGACTGACTGGTCTCCACTCTAAGGGTCTGACAATTTAGACGTGGAAAACAGTATTTTTTATAACACTTTAACTTCATTATTAGACTTCTGTGTCCCTTATGGTAAGCCAAACAGGTCAAATAAACCTATATGGTTTAAAAGTGACAATTCTTAAAAATCGAAAATCTAAACTCAACAAGAGTGTAAGAAAATCCAGCTCTTCGTTAGCTTATTGTGCATACTTGATTGCTCGTTCGAGTTTCTCAGTCCTCAATAACCAGTGTTACAGGAATTACCTGGCTTGGTGTAGACTACAGTTTCAGCAGGATCCGAAAATTTGTTTTTGATTTCGTTAATACGAAACACAAGTCATCGACAATTCCATCAAACATATTTTATGATGAAATGAAAGCCAACTCAGATCAGGCCATTTCCTGTTTGCTGTTTGCTGCATTTTTTTCAAACGACTTTCCAGCCGGTAGTCGTGCCTTACCCCTGATCTACAAGTTATTAAGACAACAATTTCTCCAGGACCTGATCGAGTACCAAGCTGTGTGCTTACGTACTGCGCTCAGGGTCTTTCAAAGCCTTTGCACAAATTGTTTACTTTGTCCGTGGAGTTATGCTATTTTCCAAAAATTTGGAAAGAGTCATATATTATTCCTTTGCATAAAAAAGCAAACAAATCGAATGCTCAAAATTATAGGGGTTGTCTGCTACTCCTAAGATTTTTGAGAATTTTATAACATCTTTGTAAATCTATGATTTCACGGCGCCAGCACGGATTCATGAAACAAAGATCTACCACTACTTACTTGCTAGAATTCACCTCATTTGTTATTAAGGGCTTTGAAGATAAAATGCAAACTGATATTATTTACTCTGATTTCAGTAAGGCTTTCGACTCTTCAAATAACTACCTCTTAATTTATAAACTTAAACTTATGGGCTTTCCTAATAATCTTATTCTTTGGATTAAAGATTATTTTACTTTACGAACTCAGAGAGACTATTTTAATGACTCAGTTTCCAAAGCGGTTCAGGTCATTTCTGGTGTTCCACAAGCGTCAAGTGCCCTGGGGTTCATAAAGCGGAAGGAATTCGACGACCCCTATATAACTAAAATTCTGTATATGTCTCTTGTACGACCTATCCTCGAATATGGATCATGTATTTGGTATCCCAAATACAGGATTCATCAGGATAGAATATAATCAGTGTCAGTTACCTCTAAAACAAAGCGGAAGTTGTATTGGACTGAAGAAGCATTCGATACTTTGAAAAGTCATATGTGCTCCGCTTCAGTTTTGCAGACAATTAGCGAAGGTGACGATGTACCGATTGCTTTTATGTCGAAAAAACTCAATCGATGAAAGGCCGTATGCGGTTACAGAGAATGAATGTTATGCGGTATTGTGGGCGGTTCAGAGCTTATGTTGAATGTCAGGTGTTTTCCATTATCACTGATCATGCCTTTTAAAAAAGGAAGATTGTGAGAACCTCTTTCCCGATGCTCTTTCGCGTACATATACTGCAGATTTGTCATCTATAACACTAATAGCCTTATAGTGGACTTAGACTCATCTGAGTTTAAGTCAACTGAATATGAGTCTCTCAAAAATAAAATTCGTCAGAGCAATTCGTTCTTGCCAGATTTAAAATTCAATTTCTGACGGCAAAGCTGCAGATGATTTGTGCTGGAAACTTTGGGTGTCACAAGCCTTAATTTCGCTTGCTCTGAAAACAGCCCATTCTGATGTCTTGCATGCGCCTGAGATAATAAATAAAATGTTGGATTAACTATTATTTTTGCCCAAATATGGTCACGGGTGTATACAAAATACATACATTCTTGCGACATTTGCAAAGCGACCAAGCATTCCAAATATATATAAATATATATGAGCCCTACAATGGAATTTTTTTAAAAGTTACTTTTGAAGATTTTCTGGGACCATACCATACCAATAATTACATGTTGGAATATTTATTGTATTAGACCATATGTCAAAATTCTATTTTTAAAGCCAGTAAATAATTTTACTGCTGTAGCTATCAGAAACTATTTGGAAGAGAATCTTTTCCATTGTTTTGGAATCTACAAAACTATCGAATGGCCAGGTCTATAGTAGTATTTACATTCTATCAAATATAATGCAAATTAAATTAAAGCCCAACAGGCATTCGATACTTTGAAAAGTCATATGTGCTCCGCTTCAGTTTTGCAGACAATTAGCGAAGGTGACGAAGTACCGATTGCTTTTATGTCGAAAAAACTCAATCGATGAAAGGCCGTATGCGGTTACAGAGAATGAATGTTATGCGGTATTGTGGGCGGTTCAGAGCTTATGTTGAATGTCAGGTGTTTTCCGTTATCACTGATCGTGCCTTTTTAAAATGGCACGTATTAATACAATCATGATGCTCCTAATTCAATTGCAGGGGATAAACTTCTATGAAAAAACGCTCAAAAAAATCTTACAAAAAATAATATTTCAGATACAATAAATAAAATTATACCTCATCGTAAACCGATTGTTGCTACGTATGTATGAAGTCTGTTTGGTTACGCATGTATCCTCACCAAACAACCACTAAATTAGTTTCGCTCTTAATATTTAACCGTACGATAAGTTATGCTCTGCGCAGCATAAGAGCAGGTTTAACGTAACTGTAATAACTTTTGTTTTGCTTATGAGAGGGAGAGAGAGGACGACTCCCCGATGGGGAGCAACAGCCGCTGCAATTCGGCAGCTAATTAGTCGTTATTTGATCGTCAAAGGTCTTTGTTTGATTTCAAGAGCAATAGTAGCTGCAATTCGGCAGCTAATCGGTTCTATTTTTAGCAACAGCAACAGCAGCTGCAATTCGGCAGGTGATAAGTTCTGTTAGATCGATTGGAATTAAAAGTCGCGGCGCGGTATTCGACATCGCTTGCTAACATATAATTAGTTTAATTAAAGCTGCAATTCGGCAGCTAATAAGTTCAACTCGGAGCTTACTATTAACAATTATAACTCTTTTAAGTTTGGCCACGAAGGCAAATAAACTATATTTATATTAATGCAAATTTCGTGCATTTTTATTTATTTTGAAAAACTCGATAGCTATTGAAAAAGCTCAATAGCTCAACATTTGGTTTCGTTTAAATAAATACAAATTATTTAAATTATAAAGTTAATAAACCTCGCACTCAGCTACTCTTGCGGAGCATCCAGAAGGCGAATCTGAGTGATGAGTATAGGGCTCTTCAAGACGGACGGACGATCGCATCATCCAGCTCTATTGCCTCGCTTAACCCATTCATCGATGAGTTTGGACTTCTTCGTGTTGGTGGCCGTCTAAAGCACTCGAATCTGGATTTCGATGCGCAGCATCCCATTATACTTCCGAGCCATCATCCTGTCACACGCGCCATCATCATGCATTTTCACAGGCGTCAGCTGCATGCCGGACCTCGTTCTCTGCTTGCGCATATTCGGCTCCACTATTGGCCTATTGGGGGGCGTAAGACTGTCTCCAGCGTAACAACAAAATGTATCATGTGTTTTCGAGCTAAACCGGTCCTGGTTGAGCAAATCATGGCGGATCTTCCCCGCGATCGTGTCCGCGGCTCGCATCCTTTCGCTGTCACTGGAGTGGACTACTGTGGACCGTTTTACTGCAAGAGCGAGATTCGTAACAAAGGACCAGTAAAATGCTACATCTCGGTCTTCATTTGCTTCGCAACAAAGGCAGTGCATCTTGAACTGGTTCCTGACTTGTCAACAGCAGCCTTTCTTAATGCGCTTAAGCGGTTCATTCTTACTAGATGCAAACCTGTTCGCATATGGTCGGACAATGCGACAAATTTCGTCGGAGCCAAGAATGACCTTGCTGAACTCAAGCGACTCTTCCTCAGCGAGAAGCACATCGACTCTGTCCGAGAGTTTTGTGTCTCTGACGACATCGAATGGAAATTCATCCCACCTCGCTCCCCACACTTTGGTGGACTTTGGGAGGCAGCTGTGAAGACAGAAAAATACCATTTTTATCGGTCGGTCGGACCCTCGGTTTTGCCCCTGGATGATCTGCGCACACTCGTCTTCCACATTGGGGCAATAATAAATTCTCGACCTCTGTTTCCACTTTCAGAGCACCCTGCAGATCTGGATGTGTTAACTCCTGCGCACTTCCTTGGCACTGCGCCACTGGCAATTTATCCGGAGCCGGATGTAACCCAGCTAAACGTTAGCCGCCTAGATCGCTGGCAGCGTATAGCTTATTATCAGCAAATTTTCTGGAGTCGTTGGCGTGATGAATATCTAACGCTTCTTCAGCAACGGTCCAAATGGAGAACAGCTTACCCGGGCGTTCACATAAATGATGTGGTCCTTGTAAAGGATGAAAACTTGCCACCCCTTAAATGACCGCTGGCTCGTGTGGTCGAGCTTGTTGCTGGTGCTGACGGCGTTTCCCGAGTAGCTGTTCTCAAAACGTCAACTGGAACTATAAAGAGAGCTGTGCGCAAGTTGTGTGCGCTTCCGAAGGAGGATGCTGTTGAAAGCCCGTGTCTTTCAACGGGGGGAGAATGTTTGGTTACGCATGTATCCTCACCAAACAACCACTAAATTAGTTTCGCTCTTAATATTTAACCGTACGATAAGTTATGCTCTGCGCAGCATAAGAGCAGGTTTAACGTAACTGTAATAACTTTTGTTTTGCATATGAGAGGGAGAGAGAGGACGACTCCCCGATGGGGAGCAACAGCCGCTGCAATTCGGCAGCTAATTAGTCGTTATTTGATCGTCAAAGGTCTTTGTTTGATTTCAAGAGCAATAGTAGCTGCAATTCGGCAGCTAATCGGTTCTATTTTTAGCAACAGCAACAGCAGCTGCAATTCGGCAGCTGATAAGTTCTGTTAGATCGATCGGAATTAAAAGTCGCGGCGCGGTATTCGACATCGCTTGCCAACATATAATTAGTTTAATTAAAGCTGCAATTCGGCAGCTAATAAGTTCAACTCGGAGCTTACTATTAACAATTATAACTCTTTTAAGTTTGGCCACGAAGGCAAATAAACTATATTTATATTAATGCAAATTTCGTGCATTTTTATTTATTTTGAAAAACTCGATAGCTATTGAAAAAGCTCAATAGCTCAACAAAGTCCTTGGTAAGTTCCTTCACGAGAAACATCTCGTCATCATTGATAAACAGTTAAAATTGTAATAATATTACCTAAAAAAAATAAAGATGTATCATATTGATGGAATCATTTAATTATACCGGATACAGTTGTTATTGCTCCGATTGCTCCTGTTAAAGGTCAAGGGCTGTAATCAACTAAATGGAATGGGTGATTTGCGTGTGTAGACATTATAAATTAATTAATTTACTTCTCTAGAATAAAGAGTTCTTAAAACTGCGAATACATAAGATTGAATTATTGCTACAGCTGATTCAAGAACTAATAAAGCAATTTGACCAACCAATAAAAATGTAACAAGTATGTAAGATATTGAAGGTCCTGTATTTCCTAAAAGTGTTAATAATAAATGTCCAGCAATTATATTTGCGGTTAATCGAACAGCTAATGTTCCTGGTCGAATAACATTTCTAATAGTTTCAATACATACCATAAAAGGTATTAAAACTGCAGGAGTTCCTTGAGGTACTAGGTGAGCAAATATATGTTGTGTGTGGTTAATTCATCCATAAATTATAAATGATAATCATAAAGGTAAAGCTAACGTTAAAGTTAAAGTTAAATGACTTGTTCTAGTAAAAATATAAGGAAATAAACCTATAAAATTATTAAACAAAATTAAAGAAAATAATGAAATAAAAATAAATGTAGATCCGTTATGACCTGAAGGTCCTAGAAGAGTTTTGAATTCTTTGTGAAGGGTTGAAAGAATAGTATTTCAAAAAATATTATAACGAGAAGGTATTAATCAATAAATTGAAGGAATTATTAAAAGTCCTAAAAATGTACTTAATCAATTAAGAGAAAGTCCAAATATTGCTGAAGGGTCAAATACGGAAAATAAATTTGTTATCATTTTCAGTTTATTGAATTTAAATTAATATTTTTTAATTCGTTAGATTTAGGTGAAGTTGGCATGTATGCGTAATAGTTAATTGAACAAAATAAAATAAAAATAATTGAGAATAAAAAGAATAAAAATAATCATCTAATTGGTGCTATTTGTGGAATTAAAAAATATTAATAATTTAATAATTTTAGTTTGACATACTAATGTTATAAGTTTAACTAATTTTTTCATTAGAAGTAATTGCTAATTTACTATAAAATGGTTTAAGAGACCAGTACTTGCTTTCAGTCATCTAATGAAGAATTTACATTATTAGAAATTCATTTAATAAAATAATTTACAGGTACGCTTTCAATTACAATTGGTATAAAACTATGATTTGCTCCACAAATTTCTGAGCATTGACCATAAAATAAACCAGGTCGGTTAATAAAAAAATTTGTTTGATTTAATCGACCAGGAGTTCCATCTACCTTAACCCCTAAAGCAGGGACTGTTCATGAGTGAATTACATCTGCTGCGGTTACTAAAATTCGAATTTGAGAATTTATCGGTAAAACAATACGGTTATCGACATCTAATAATCGAAATCCGTCGTTAGCTAACTCATTAGTAGGAATTATATAAGAATCGAATTCTACATTATTAAAATCTGAATATTCATAGCTTCAATATCATTGATGTCCAATTCTTTTTAATGTAACTGAAGGTTCATTAATTTCGTCCAAAAGATATAAAAGACGAAGAGAAGGAAGAGCAATAAATAAAAGAATAATTGCGGGGAGGATTGTTCAAATTATTTCAATTAATTGTCCGTGTAAAAGAAATCGATTAATATAACTATTAAAAAATAGTATAAATATTAAATACCCTACTAAAACTGTAATTATAACTAAAATTAATAAAGCGTGGTCGTGGAAAAAAATAAGTTGTTCTATTAAAGGAGAAGCTCTATCTTGAAGGCCTAAATTAGCTCATGTTGACATTTATTTTCTAATAAAAGTAAAATACTTTATATATGGAGCTTAAATCCATTGCACTAATCTGCCATATTAGAAATTAATTAGTTAATAAAGGTAATTCAGAATAACTGTGTTCGGCAGGAGGTGTATTTTGGTATCATTCAATAGAAGAATTTAATTGCATTGGGTAAATTACTTGACGTTGTGAGACTAAACTTTCTCAAATAATATAAAAAAAGAATAAAATTCCTAAAAGGGAAATAGATGAACCAATTGTAGAAACTACATTTCAAGTAGTATAAGCATCAGGGTAGTCTGAGTATCGTCGAGGTATACCAGCTAAACCTAAAAAATGTTGAGGGAAAAATGTTAAATTTACTCCAATAAATATAATTACAAATTGACTTTTTAATCATTTATTATTAAGAGTTAATCCTGTAAATAAAGGGTATCAATGTACAAATCCTGCTATAATTGCGAATACTGCTCCTATTGATAAAACATAGTGAAAGTGAGCTACAACATAGTAAGTATCATGTAAAATAATATCAACTGATGAATTAGCCAAAACAACTCCTGTTAATCCTCCCACTGTGAATAAAAATACAAACCCTAAAGCTCATAAAATAGCTGGGGAATAAGAAAGTTGAGCACCATGAAGTGTAGCAAGTCATCTAAAAATTTTAATTCCTGTAGGTACAGCAATAATTATTGTAGCTGATGTAAAATAAGCTCGAGTATCAACGTCTATTCCTACTGTAAATATATGATGGGCTCAAACAATAAATCCAAGTAAACCAATAGCTAGTATAGCATAGATTATTCCTAAAGATCCAAAGGTTTCCTTTTTTCCTGATTCTTGTCTAATAATATGTGAAATTATTCCGAATCCTGGTAAAATTAAAATATAAACTTCAGGGTGACCAAAAAATCAGAATAAATGTTGGTATAAAATTGGGTCTCCTCCTCCTGCAGGATCAAAAAATGAAGTATTTAGATTTCGATCTGTTAATAATATAGTGATTGCTCCAGCTAAAACTGGTAATGATAATAAAAGTAATAAAGCTGTAATTACAACTGATCATACAAATAAAGGTATTCGGTCTAAAGTAATCCCAGAAGATCGCATATTAATAACAGTTGTGATAAAATTTACAGCTCCTAAAATTGAAGAAATTCCGGCTAAATGAAGAGAAAAAATTGCTAAATCGACTGAAGCTCCTCCATGAGCAATTCCAGAAGACAGAGGAGGGTAAACAGTTCAACCTGTTCCAGCTCCATTTTCAACTATACTTCTTACTAAAAGTAAAGTTAAAGCTGGGGGAAGTAATCAAAAACTTATATTATTTATTCGAGGAAAGGCTATATCAGGAGCTCCAAGTATTAGAGGCACTAATCAATTTCCAAATCCTCCAATTATAATAGGTATTACTATAAAAAAAATTATAACAAAAGCATGGGCGGTAACAATCACATTATAAATTTGATCATCTCCAATTAGGGCTCCAGGATGTCCTAATTCTGCTCGAATTAGGATACTTAAAGATGTCCCAACTATCCCTGCTCATGCTCCGAAGATAAAATATAAAGTTCCAATATCTTTATGATTTGTTGAAAATAACCATTGTCGCGATTAAGTGGCTGAAATTTAGGCGATAGATTGTAAATCTATTTATAAGAGTTATTCTTCTTAATCATTTTAATAGGTCTTATAGTCAATAATGATATTAAACTGCAATTTTAAAGGAGTAAAAATTTACTAAGGCTTAAAGAATTTTCTATATTTACAGCTTTGAAGGCTATTAGTTTGCTTAACTTAAAGCCTTAAAATATAAAATAGAATAAAGAAATTAAAAATAAACCAAAAATAGATAAAAAAGATAAAATTATGTATAAATTTATTGAAAAATTGTTTATTTGAGAATTTATAATTCATCTATTTTCTGAGTAATTTAGTATAAACGCTGAGTAACAAATTCGTAAGTAAAAAAATAAAGTAATTAATGTTGATATTAATAAAATTATTAGTTGAAAATATTGGTTACAAAAGGTTAATTGTTGAATTACGATTCATTTTGGTAAAAATCCTAAAAATGGAGGAAGTCCCCCAAGAGATAAAAAATTTATAAACAAAGTAAATTTTAAAATTTTGTTTTGTATAAATCATGAAAATAATTGATTAAGATGAAATAATTTAAAAATATTAAACATAAATGCTAAAATAAAGGATAAAAATGAATAAAATATAAAATAGATTAGTCAAACTGATTCACTAATTATTAAAGCTCTAAGTATTCAACCAAGATGGTTAATTGATGAAAAAGCTATTAATTTTCGTAGAGAAGTTTGGTTTAACCCTCCTATTGCCCCTACAATAACTGATAAAATTATTCTTACCACTAGTAGATTATTTAAATTCAAATATGAAATTAATATTAATGGGGCAATTTTTTGTCAAGTTATTAACAATAAGGCATTTATTCATGTTAAACCTTCTATTAAATTAGGAAATCAAAAATGAAAAGGAGCGGCTCATCTTTTTAATAGTAAGGTTGAAAGTATAATTATTGATGTAAAAGATTCATTAATTTCATTATTTAAGTTATTTTTTAATATTAATAAAATAACTAAAAATAAAAGAACAGTTGAAGCTAAAGCTTGGGTTAAAAAATATTTTAAAGAAGCTTCAGTTGATTTAAAATTGTTATTATCTCTTATTAGGGGAATAAAAGATAATAAATTAATTTCTAAACCTATCCAAGCTCCTAACCAAGAGTTAGATGTTACAGTAATTAATGTCCCAATAATTATTATAGTTATAAATAAAATTTTTGAAGAGTTATTAAAAATTAAAAAGAAAAGGATTAAAACCTTTATAAATGGGGTATGAACCCAGTAGCTTAATTAGCTTATCTTTTTATATTTTGGTGTATGATGCACAAAAGTTTTTGATACTTTTAGAAATAGTTTAATTCTATTAAATATAAATCCATGTAAAAAATAACATAGAAACTAAATAATGAATGCGGAGTACCGCATAATCTACCCTATCAAGGTAGCCCTTTTATCAGGCAATTCATTAATAATAAGGTTTTCATGATTTTTTTTTTTTTTTGTTATTAACTGTAATTTTTTTAAGGTTATGAAAAAATAAAAAATAAACTTATTTTTTATTTAATCATACATTTTAGTAATTTTTTAAAATAAGTATGTAAACTTTATTAAATAATTAAAATTTTCTATATAGATATATATTTAATATAAATTTTCAACAATATATAAATATATAAATATATAAAGATTTAACAAATTTATATTTATTTGTATAAATTAAAAGAATAATTAGATAAATCTTTAAAATATAGATTTTTTTTTACTATTTATGTACTAATTTTTGGATTGCGAAATTTTTTATTTAAATTGTTAACTATATTATAATATATTAAACATTTATATATATATATATTATCTATTAATCTAGACTTAGTATACAAAAAATTTTAAAAAAAAAATTAATTAAAAAATTGATATATTTTCTTTCAACCTAAAATTTCAAAAATGTAAAAAAAAAAAAAAATGTAAAAGATTTTTTAATAGTGTATAAATATCCTTAAATTTAATTACTTTATTGTTGTTATTGTTAAAATTAATTTTTATTATTAAATTGATTTTTTAATAATTTTTTTTTTATTAAAAATTTTGTTATTTTAAAGGTTTTCATAAATATTTAATTTTTTATAATCTTGTAAATTTTTTTTTATTTGTCCTTTTTTAAAGTTACAAAATAGATAAAGTTATTTAAATTAAATTTTACTAAATTGTGTTATTTTTGTTAAATTGTATTATTTAAAATTTTTTAAAAATTTTAAAAATAATCTTTTAAAAGTGATAAAAATAAAAATATTTAGTTTTCTTTTTAATTTTAAGAAGAATTATTAATTATTAGGGGTTTATTTTTACGAATTTTCAGATTTAGTAATTAATAAAAATTATTATAAATTTATTTTAATTTATTTTATAAATTTATTTATATTATAAATTGGGGTTTATATTTATTTAGAATATATGTCCGCTTCATGCGACTTATACTCCGCGATTAAAGCGACCACAAACGACTGACACTTACTTCAGGAGTGTAGCTTAAACATAGACCATCGAAGAAGGTCTTGATCATTGGGAACTTAAAATGACCGTTGCTCGCAGGCAACAACAGATTACGACTACAAAACGGGAATGCAAGACAAGCTGCAGTGTACATAGGCAAATACAGTTATTTCCAACAGTCCTTCTCAGTGCAGTTTGTCTTCTTCTTAAACAAAATAAACTTTTACATATTCAGCGCAAACCCATTAAGTTTACAAATTCCCTATGCTTTACTTTACAAAGGTTTTTCGTTAAAACATCAGAGATCATGTTTTTGGTAGGTACATATTCAATTTCAACTTCATTATTTTTTACCATATCTCTGATATGATGATATTTAATGTCGATATGCTTACTACGCGCATGGAACTTAGCATCTTTTGCCAAGCATTGAGCGCTTTGATTATCGCTAAATATCCTTATTCCAGATCCCTCGCAGAAACCCATTTCACGCATGACTTTGCGTATATATGCAGCTTCCTTAGCTGCCAGTGAGAGTGCCACATACTCTGCCTCAGTACTGCTTAATGCTACGACGCTCTGCTTCATTGACTCCCATGAGAATGCAACACCTGCTGCAAAGAACGCCCAGCCACTGTAGGACTTCCGGTCCGTGCTGTCTCCAGCCCAATCTGCATCGATTGGCCGGTCATCTTGTAGTGCAAGCTCAACTCTGCCGTGCCTCTCAAGTATCTTAATACTCGCTTGGCTGCTATTTCGTGTTCCTTGTGTGGATCTGAATTCCGCTGTGCTAGCTTCGTTACTGAGTGCAATATATCAGGCCGTGTAGTTATGCCTAGAACCATTAGCGAACCTATCAACGATTGATAGCTACCTTGGTTCGTTCGGTGGCATCCGTCATTGTCGCATTTGACTTGAAATCCTGCCTCTAGCACGTAGAAGGTTCTGTAGTACTTATGACCAACAGTAACGCTGCCCGTTTCACCTTCACGATAAATTTCCATACCTAGGAAATGCTTCAGTTGCCCTCCATCGACTACGTCGAACTCCTGTGATATGCGCTCCTTCACGAAGTTCAGATCTTCCTTCCTGGTGCTAGCCACAATAAGATCGTCGACATATACGACTATCACATTCAGTTTGCTGGCTTCACGACGTATGTGCAAACATGGCTCGCTGGGGCAGGGCATGAAACCAATCATGATTAGCACGGTGTTCAGTTTCTTGTTCCACTCACGGCCGCTCTGTTTAAGGCCGTACAGCGAATTCTTGAGTTTTAGGACTCGGTCAGGGAAATCTTGGTTAGCAAATCCCTCTGGTTGTCGCATATAAACCACATCTCGCAGCTCACTGTTGAGATAAGCAGAAGACACGTCAATCTGATGCATATACATACCATTTTCTACCTCTAGAGCAATCAGTAATTTGATTGTCGAATATCTGGCCACAGGGGAGAAAGTCTCACTGTAATTTACGCCATATTGTTGGGCGCATCCTTTGGCCACTAGTCGAGACTTCAAGCGTACTACTTTTGCCATGCTCGTCACGCTTCACTGCAAATACCCATTTACAGCCAATTGCCTTCTCTCCCTTCGGTAGATCAATTAACTCCCAAGTTTTGTTTTCGTGCAGACTGTCTATCTCCTCCTGCATCGATGCCCTTCATTCACTGGCATGATCAGAACTCAAGGCTGCATTGACGCTAGCAGGTGCAGCTACGTCATCCGTTGTCATAACATTTAAAATGTTGTACTGCTTTCGAGGGCGTCCTGGCTGCCCGGTGCGTACTTTCTTTGGCCTTCCAGGACCTCTTTTGCCCGGTTCGTCTCTTGACTCGATTTCCTCGTTGTCACCAATGTCTCCATCTGTAGATTTATTTAGCACATCCGCATCTCGTTCGGAATTTTCGCGATCCTCTGTTTTATCGCCACCGTGATGACTTACAGGCTCATCTTCAACATCCTTCATTATCAGTGTAACATCATTATTACACAACGAGATTCTGTCCCTTACGCTGTCATCTGTCATTTCACCTTCAAGAAATATCACATCTCTTGCTTCGATTACTTTTCGTGAATCGGGAATATACAATCGGTATGCCTCAGCTGTTGCAGAGTAACCAACTAGTACTCTCACCTCACCTTTTGGTAGGAATTTCTTATTGTACTTCTTGTTAAGTACGACAGCCTTTGTACCGAAAACTTTTAGGTGACTTACAGACGGTTTTTTGCCTGACCATACCTCATATGGTGTCATATCCTCCAGCGTAGATGTCTCTGAGCGATTTCGCAGATAAGCCGCCGTATTTATAGCTTCTGCCCAGAAATCCTCCTTGAGACCAGCATTCACAATCATGCTTCGTGCCATTTCTACCAGCGTTCGATTCGCGCGCTGCGCTACACCATTTTGTTGGGGTGTATACGGCACAGTAAGCTGTTTCTTGATGCCGTTGCTCACTAAATATTTTTCGAAATCGCCGCTCAAATATTCACGACCGTTGTCGCTTCTGAGACATTTTATCTTGCGTCCAGTTTGTTTTTCTGCAAACGCCTTATATTCTTTGAACTTCTCAAAGATTTCATTGCGTGATTTCATAAAACACACATGCACAAACCGCGATTTAACGTCAATGAATGTGCCAAAATACCGCGCACCACCTACAGAGCATTTTCTCATTGGGCCACAAATGTCTGTGTGTATCAAGTCTAGTGTGCCTTCGGCGCGGGTCTCAGATTTCTTTGGAAATCTCTTTACACTTATTTTGCACTTCGCGCATGTTTCACATACATGTTCTTTTAAGTCCGAACACTGCCTAGCCCTCAAGCCGTGCACTAAATTTCTCTTAATCATTTTATTCAGGCTGGCAAAATTTAAATGCCCAAGCCGCTTGTGCCACTTCAGTATGTCTGTTAAATTAGCTTGCGCGCTGAAACACTTTTGCTCATCTGTGTTGAACAAATATAAGTCTTGCTGCTCCTTAGCAACTAAGATCACATCGCCTCTACGATTTTCAATGCGCGCACTCTTTTGCCCAAATTTAACACTGAATCCCTTTTGGACTACTTTCGATACTGACACAAAGTTGCATTGAAGGTCTTTCACATATAATGTATCGGTCAAATCAATAGTGTTATTTTCCCACTTAATGCGTGCTTTTCCACGCCCATATGCCTGTATATAATTATTTCCAGCTAAAATAATTTTCTCTTTGTGCTCTCTTAATTCTATGAAGCTCGATCTATTTTTACACAAATGCGCTGTGGCGCCACTGTCTAGACACCACGTGTTCTTTGCAAAACCACCGCTACTTGGGTTTCTTGCCGCTGCAAACACTGAGTACGATTTCTTAATCTCTTTATTGTTTTTGCTCTTTTTCGGAGCTGTTTTTTGCGCGACAATTTGCAGCAATGTGCCCACGGCGACCACAATTCCAGCAGCCGGCCTGTGTTGCCTTTTTCTGCTGCGCACTTCTTCGATTCATTTCTGTCTGTATTTCTGTTTGCTCGATTGTCTATACGCGTCGAGAACATTTTTGTCTCTCCGTTTGACTCTGTCTGTCCGTCTGCTCTACGCCGTTCACTCTCTTCGAGTAACTTGATTTTTATCACACTTAGCGACGGCAACGTGTCACGAGTTTCCATGGCGATCACGAAATTATCGTATCCATCCGACAAACTCGACAACAGCAATATAGACAAACACTCTTCGACCATAATAAAGCCGATCTCGCTTAGTCTTTCCACTAAGTCTGCAAACTTATGTATGTGCTCTGCCATACTACCCGACTCTACCAATCTTAGCTGTAACAACTGCTTTAGCAAAGTTACACGACGCCCAGGTCCCATTGGCATATGAATTCTTCATATTATTTATTTGCGATGCTTTTATGCAAAGCATTATGCTTGCCAGAGCCTTTTCGTCTCTTGCATCAAATATTGCCTTTTCCTCAGCACTGTCATTTTCATTTTTCACGACACGACCACACACATACTGCCATAGTTATGAATACACGAGTACACTTCTCATTTGATCGACCCAGGCACTATAATTCTGGTCGTCCAACTTCTCGATCGAACTAATCGCGGTGTTCATTTTCTTTAATCACACAGTTATCACACTTGTCCAAGAAAGTCCAGAATGCTCTCATTCACCTTCTACAAGTAATCCTCAGAACAATTCAGAGTATTGTCTACGAGCTGAATATTCCGTGTTCTGGGCCCATAACCTATTATAAATTGGGGTTTATATTTATTCAGAATATATGTCCGCTTCATGTAACTTATACTCCGCGATTCAAGCGACCACAAACGACTGAAAGTCATGAGAGTCATGAGAGTAGCTTAAACATCATTGATCATAGGGAACTTACAATTACCGTTGCTCGCAGGCAACAACAGATTACGACTACAAAACGGGAATGCAAGACAAGCTGCAGTGTACATAGGCAAATACAGTTATTTCCAACAATTTATTTAAATTATGTCAAATATAATATTGTTAAAAATTTTTTTATCTTTATTTTAAATTTTAATTATTAAAGTTTTATATTGGCTTAAAATATTGTTATTAATTTTTTTTGATAAATATGTAAATTTTTGTATGAGTTTTTATTAATTTTAAAAATTAATAAAATTATTTTAATCGCAGCTATTAATTTTATTAATTAAAGAAATTTAGAAATAGCAATATTAAAGAGTATAGATTAAATTGGTGCCAGCAGTCGCGGTTATACCAATTATACAAATACATTTTTTTAGTAAAAGTTAAATTGATTAAATTTAAATAAAATTAAATTTATTAAGTGAAATTTTAAATTTAAAATTTTTAGTATAAAAATAATTGAAGCTTAAAAATTTTTAATGAAAAACTAGGATTAGATACCCTACTATTTTAAATGTAATTATAAATACTAAAGCAGTAATAGTTATGTTCTTGAAACTTAAAAATTTTGGCGGTATTTTAGTCTGTCCAAAGGAACCTGTTTGGTAATCGATAATCCACGATGGACCTTACTTAAGTTTGTAATCAGTTTATATACCGTCGTTATCAGAATATTTTATAAAAATATTAATATTCAATAATTTTTATTAGAATTTATATCAGATCAAGGTGTAGCTTATATTTAAGTAATAATGGGTTACAATAAAAATATTTAAACGGATTAAATTATGAAAAAAAATTTGAAGGTGGATTTGATAGTAAAATTATAAAGATTAATAATTTGATTTTAGCTCTAAAATATGTACACATCGCCCGTCGCTCTTATTATTAAGGTAAGATAAGTCGTAACATAGATGTACTGGAAAGTGTATCTAGAATGACAAGTTAAAGCTTATTAAGTAAAGCATTTCATTTACATTGAAAATATTTTTGTGCAAATCAATATAGATTGATTAGATTTTATTCATTAATTTTGTTTATTTAAGTTTTAAGCATATATTTATTAAATTTATTTACTATTTTTAAAAATTTAGTTTATAACTTATCACATAAAATATTAAAATTATAAATTATTTAATTAAAAAATCTTTTAAATAAATTTACAATTTCTAAATTAAATTTATTTCTTGAAAAACTAGATACCTTTAAAAACGAATAACATTTCATTTCTAATATAATATTTAAAATAATTTTATCACATTTACTTTTATATTATATTAATTCTTTTAAAATCGAGAAAAATATAAATATATATACACAAGGTACAATAAATTAAAATTTCTTTCACAATAAAAATTTTTCAAAATATTTCAATTTTCTTTTACAACACTATTTGATGAGAAATGAGAAAGAACGAAAAAAAAGTTGTGTTTCTCGTGTGAAGGTTTATTACGAACTGAACTTAAAACTCAAGAAGTGCGACATACGCTCAATACAATATTAGCGTATTCTCTGCTTTACATTCATTTTCTTAACCTAACTGTTAATATGCTCTTTCGCATTATGTGATACACTCAATGTATACACTCACAATGGATACAATTTCAACACCCTTCCTCAATGTGAGTCGGCATACATTGTCACAATTATTTCAAATTAATTAAATTTAGAAAAGGACAGTGTTTCTGCTTTGGCAGATTTTTTGTAAGCACATCGGCAATCATATCGTTAATTGCAACATACTTCAACTCCACATCGCCTCTCTGGATGACTTCCCGGACGAAATGATACCTTATGTCGATGTGTTTTGACCTCGCATGGTAAACCGGATTTCTAGCCAAATCCTGTGGACTGAGATTCTCACCGTAGAGCGCTGTGGGATTACCTTCTCGACCACAACTAATCTCAATTACCAAATGCCTTAGATAAAGCGCTTCTTTTGTGGCTGCTGACAGAGCCATATACTCGGCCTCCGTTCTGCTCAACGCTACGCAGTCCTCTTTCTGTGACTTCCATGAAATTGGGCCTCTTGCTAAGAAGAACACGTATCCTGTGTATGATCGACGATTACTGACATCGCCGCCCCAATCTGCATCTACGTAGCCTCTGAGTCCTTGCCCACCTGTACAATAGTGTAGCTTTTTATCTACTGTATCCGATAGATACCTCATCACATGTTTAACTCCAGAAACATGATTTCCGTGAGGGTCCTTGCTCCGTTGTGCCAACTTTACAACGGAATGGTAGATATCTGGCCTCGATGTTAATGCTACCCACATTAACTCACCAATTGCTGACTGATATGCTGTTACATCTTCTGTCACGCAATTCTTGCTGCACGCCACCTGGAATCCCGTATCCAGTGGCGTTGCTACTGGCCTGCATTGCTCCATCTTATGCCGCTGCAGCATATCCCTGATATACAACGCCTGGTTCATTTTTATGTCACCAGTTTCACCGTCTCGCTTGATCTGCATGCCCAGGAACATTTTTATTGGACCCATGTCGACACATTCGAACATCATTGCTATCATTGACTTGATACGCAATAAGTTTGTCTTCTTCTGGCATGCTATAAGCAGATCATCAACATGTCCTATGTCCTGTTTATATAGACACGGCTCGTTCTTGCCTGGAATAAAACCGATTCCTTGTAGTACAGAATCTAATTTCTGGTTCCATTACCTTCCTGCTTGTTTAAGCCCATAGATTGCCTTATTGAGCCGCAATACCCTGTGTTTATTGCACATGTCTATATATCGTTCTGGCTGTTTCATATAGACCACATCACTTAACTCGCTGTTAAGATACGCCGTGCAGACGTCCATTTGGTGCAGATACAATTTAAGCTCAACAGCCAGAGCGAAAATTAGTCGTATTGTTTCATATCGGCACACGGATGAGAATGTCTCCTTGTAATTCACACCAAACTTTTGGGAGCATCCTTTTGCCACCAAGCGGGCTTTGTAGCGCTCAGGCTCGCCGTTTCTGTCCATTTTTATTGTGTACACCCACCTGCAACCACTAGCCTGTTGCCCTTTGGGTAAGTCTACCAATGTCCATGTTCCATTTGCCACTAATGCATTATACTCTGAATCCATGGCGGCCTGCCAAAATGACTTTTCATTGCTCTCCTGAGCTTCATTGAAGGTCTGTGGCAACGGAACTTCTACGCCAAGCATTGCGTTAAAAACATTGTAGCTTTTCTTTGGTCGCCCTGGTTTGCCTGTGCGAACCAAACTTGGTCTACTTGTACCAATCCTGACAGCTTCTGTTTGTGGTAACTCCACATCCTGCGTTGATCGCTTCCCTCATCTTGCTCTACACCCAAACAAACGTTTCCCGTATTCTTGAAAATAAATAGTTTGTTTCTTTTCTGGGCTTCTAATAATTTTTCGCATTCAATTTCTTTATCTCTACAAAATGTAACACAAAATTACCCTTTATATCAGGTACATGCAAAACATTCTCAAGTGTAATAACCAAAATCCCGTATTTATGTTGTTGACAGCTAACACAACATCTTCTATTTGCGAAACGTAATAATTTTTGCGCGCTGCAGACATATGTGCTGTCGCGCCACTATCCAGACACCGACCGGTTAAATCCAGATCGTTTGTCTTGTTCTCCGTTAGAACTGTATACGACCGTTGCTGCTGCATTGTGGTTTCTTCTTTGCGCTTACTTTTGCTTTCATTTTTGTAGTGGCCACGTCGCCCGCAATTGTAACATTCGACATTCTTTTTGTCGATCTTTTGTTTTCGCGCTCTTACTGGCGACGCTGTGACAGTGTATGCCTGCTGCTCGCTACCTGTTTTGAGCAGCCCTTCACAGCCCCTGCGCACTCCTTTCTCTATCAACTTAATTTTTAATGCATCTAGAGAGGACAAGTTGTCGCGCGTTTCCATGGCTATGACGAAATTTTCAAATAGCTTATTCAGACAACAATATAATAACTGTTAACTCGTTAGCTAACTTTATATCGACCTCTGCAAGCTGATCCACGATTGAGCAAAATGAATTAATATGCGCACTCATATCGTCATCCTCTGCCATACGCAATCCCAGTAGCTTTCTATATAGAAAAACTTTCCATACCGGGCCAGTTGGACGATTTACATCCCTGAGTTTCTCCCAAGCTGCTATCGCTGTTGTACAGCCATTGAGATAACACAACTGTGTCGCCTTAACGCTCAGTGTAATCGTCGCCAGTGCTTTCTGATCGAGCTCGTCCCACGCTGTGCCACCGTCACCTTGAGGTTGCGTCCCAGCAATCACCTTCCACAACTCTCCGTGCACCAACACGCTGCGCATTTGTATGCTCCAGGAATCATAATTCCCTATGTCCAACTTATCAATTTGGTACATAGCACTCATTTTATATTTCACTGCGTAACTCGCGTTATCCCGCAAACTCAATATAGATAAATTATATTTGCGCAGAACAACGGTTCTGGGCCCATAACCTGATGAGAAATGAGAAATAACGAAAAAAGATGTGTTTCTCTTATGAAGGTTTATTACGAACTGATCTTAAATCTCAAGAAGTGCGACATACGCTCAATACAATATTAGCGTATTCTCTGCCTTACATGCATTTTCTTAACCTAACTGTTAATATGCTCTTTCGCATTATGTGATACACTTAATGTATACACTCACAATGGATACAATTTCAAGGTAAAGTAAATTTTTATTTTACTATACGCAATACATTTGGAGTGTTTAAAGTGTTAAAGTGTTCCCCGGCCGCTGCTTTAGACCATGGCAATATTGTCACCTAGTGGTAAATTTATTTTAAATACAAAGCAATAACAGCTGGCAAAATATGTTACATTTGTTAACTATATGCCTTTCTTTAAACACTCCAAATGTATTGCGTATAGTAAAATAAAAATTTACTTACATAGGGCATAGACCTAAAATGTGCTTACTCGCATGCTTGCGTTGAAGGGTGGCTGCTAACAGTGTTAATTGTGTTGTTAACGCCAGTTAATTCTCTGTGAGACGAGCACCAGTGTATTTTCCTCTGGTTTGGCTAATGATAGCGACTTGTTGTTCAAGTAGTCTTAGCCGTTTGTCAGATGCAGACCTTGTCTTCTTGACAATGTTAATGGTTGAGTCAAGTACTGAAGTTTGGTTTTTCAGTAATGTCAGTAAAAATTCTTCGTTGGTTTTTACCTTCTCTATCACCTTCGTCATTTTGTTAGCATAGTCCGAGTCTAATACTCCAAATAGACTATTCGCAATGTTACCCACTGCATCAAATGGGGACCGGCGATTGCGTGTATGTTGCATAAATGGATTTGCCGTTTGTAATTCATCATACAAGTGACGAAAGTGCTGCGCTATGGAGTCACATATGTGATCATTATTTAATTCTGGGCATATGTATTTAAACTCGTTTATTCCCGAGTTGAATGTCTTCACATCGCGCCAGTATGGTTCCAAGTCATGTTACCATGGTCCAGTCGGATACTGCTCTCTTCGTTGTTCCTATTTTTTCGTAATAGATTCCAGGCTTGGTGTCGAATTTTGTCACAGATCCTGACTCTGTCAGTACCAAGGGTATCATTAGTAGCAGGAGTAGCACGAGGACGAGGTTTATGGTTGGCGACATTAGCCGTTTGCGTTGAACGGGTGGCGCATCATTTTTATCTGTTTCCTCAGTTTCCTTGATGGGGCGTTTTTTGGTCATTTCTTCTAGAAACAATGGTGCAAGCCTGGTTAGTTTCGCTCTTAATATTTAACCGTACGATAAGTTATGCTTTGCGCAGCATAAGAGCAAGTTAACTGTAATAACTTTTGGTCATTTCTTCTGGAAACAATGGTGCCAGCCTGGTTATGGGGCGCTTATAGGTGCTTGAGGCAGTTTTAACATCAACCACGCGAATGTGATTATCCTGGCCTGGATATGTGTTCACAATCCGTCCCATTAGCCAACTCATCACAGGTATGATTTCTTCTTTGAACAGAAAAATCAAATCTTCTCTGATATTGGGATTGGCTGCCTTCCACT